>CANIUD010000606.1:3012500-3155000 GCA_947470075.1 Closterium sp. Yama58-4 | reverse complement strand
TGCAGTGCTGCCAGGCGCGTTCATGCAGAACCCAGGCTTTGACCATCCGCATGCTGCCATGGCCCAGTGCTGCCATGCTTTTCTCTGCCTGCTCCTTGCTCCGAATTGAGCTCGTTCAGTTATTTTTAATATAACCATAATAAATAAAACTTTGCAAGCAGGTTGCATGCGGAAAATTGACAAGTTTCCTAACCCTATAAATCCCTGGACAGAGCAGACGTGGGCTATGGGCATCAACCAACCAGCCAGCCTAACGCACCGCGTATGCAACCTGCACAGCCCCCCTCAAGCTTCTGTACATCATTCCTTGACCCCCCGCAAGCTTAGCTTGCGACAACCTCCCCCGCGAGCGGAGCGTCCATGCGCAGCGCGGACCGCACGGCTGGCGCCACGGGGTACTCCTCTTCCGCGGGCAACAGCCTCGCCGCTTCCTCCGCCCTCCCCTCGCGCACGCCCAGCCGGTGCACCTCGCGAAACAGCTCGGTGACGTCAGCGATGCGCTCGATGTACTCCCCTCGCGCGTACGCCGCGGCGACGTCGCCTCTCAGCCCGATCTGAATGGAGCGGTAAGTGAGGCGATTCAATAGCAGGTCGCGCTCGGGATCCCACTGCACCACCACCTGACTGGCATTTCTGCGATTGTTGCTGTCCGGACGGGTTCCCTTGATAGCATGGTGATGCGTGTCGTTGTTGCTCGTCCTCGCCGCGTTCGTTGATGCGTCGCTCTGATCATGCGCTAAAACTGCTGATTCAAGAATACGATCGAAGCATTCTCGTTTGAGATCTACGGCCAGGATTCGCTCCTGATTAGCGTCCTTGAACGAGTACCCTGCGCGGTACGCCATCCAGCAGAAGGACGGCTTGATCCACGTCATCCGGCCGAGCTTGAACCCCGGGCTGCTCGCGAAATTGTTGCATTGCGCGGCGGGAGCGGCGATGGTGCGGCTGTACGCCTGATACACGCGCACCGTCGAGTCGGTGAACGACGCGCGGACCTGACGCTCTGGGGGGGTCGCTCGCTCAGAATCGCCGGGGCGCGAGAGGTCTGTGCTAGGCGGTGTACTCCCAGCGTGCGAAGACGACGCCGAACCACTTTCGTGTGCCATTTCTAGTACTCGACGAAAAATGGTCGGAGATAATCTAGTAAAACCAGAGCGGATATAATGTTAGGTAAGACAGTGATGAGAAAGGCGTGAGCAACGATGAGCGAAGCACTACCTAGAACGAAGAGAGGATTAATGCTGAGACGAACAATGTCGAGAAAGCCTTAGCAATTCTTTAATATGATGCGGGAATGGCGCAGGCTTGAGCACAAGAGAAGCGGGTTGCATAAACTTCATGCGACGGAGGCGTGCGATGCACGAAACTGGTTGCGTGGCAGCCATGGCAAGAGAAGGTTGAAAAGCTTGACTGGAAGAAACTAACAGCCAAGGGGTGTTTTTCGCTGGGCTATTTGGGAACGCGGGGAAGGCTTCGCAAGTGTTTCAGTTATTCAAAAAGATCATTGCCGCGCATCTGGTTCCAACGCGTACGGCGTTAAAGCCCAAGACCTGAATTACAAAAAGAGGAAGGCAAACTGTGCACAGTTGACTTTCCGAGCCCACAGTTGACTTTCCGAACCCACAGTTGACTTTCCGAGCCTGGCTGGTTACCAGAAAACATCGCGCAAAAAACTCGGAGTCGTAGGGCGGAACAAGTACGGTTGGCGAGAGTCCCAACCGCACCCTTCTGAAGGAACAACCACTCGAAGTGTGCACAGTTTGCTTCTTCCGTAATTCAGGTTGTGCTAGCACCGATGGTAGGCTAAGGGATTAGATCGTGCGAAGAGATAGAACAAAAAGCCACTAAAGCATAGGCCAGGGTTACTTTCACATTTATTCCTAGTAATCCTACGGCCCATTTGAAACTCCACGCTCTCCGCGTCACCCACGCTCCTCCCCACCGTCTCTCACACACCTCCCCACGCACACGCCCACGCTTCCCTTCGCCGTCGCCAACGCGTTCCGCCACCGTCGCTCACGCTTCCCCTTACCGCCGCTCACGCTTCCTCTTGCCTTCCCCCACGCATCCCCACACCGTCGCGCGCGCCCTCTCCCACCTTCCTCCACGCTTCCCCACACCGTCGCTCGCGCCTTCCCCCACCTTCCCTCACGCGCGCCCCGCTCATCGCCCACACTTCCTCCCACCGTCGCTCACGCTTTCCCCCACCGTCGCCCACGCTTCCTCTCACCGTCGCCCACGCTTTCCCCCACCGTCGCCCACGCTTCCCCCCACCGTCGCCCACACTTCCCCTCATCGTCGCCCACGCTTCCTCCCACCGTCGCCCACGCTTCCTCCCACTGTCGCCGGTGACGGTGGGCGGGGAGTGAAGGCGACGGGGGGGAAGTGAAGGCGATGGAGGGGAAGTGAAGGCGACGGAGGGGAAGTGAAGGCGACGGGGGGGATGTGAAGGCGACGGGGGGGAAGTGAAGGCGACGGGCGGAGCGTTCGCGACGGGCGGAGCGTTCGCGACTGGCTGGGTTCGCGAAGGCGACGAGCTGCGGAAATGATGGCGACGACGCGGACGACAGAGAGCGGAAGCGTGGGACCTAGGGAAAGGAAAGCGAGGGCGAGGGGAGGGTCACGGTTGGTCGAACGGGTGTGATTCGATTTTCGATGCGGCGAGTTTACGCTACGCAGTAGTTACACAATAACCTGCATTTTGACACAAAATTCTTCACACAGCTAACACTAGCTTTGCGCGTCATCATCGAAATCCGCGCCTCCCACATCGTAAGGCGCATCTGATCTCTTTTGAGTGAACACCGACGCCCTGCCCTGTCTACGGGTATGGTCTATGCTTAATACTAAGCGTGCTATCTCAAACTGTGCACAGTTTGGTATGCAAGCGCTTTTCTGGTTGTGGGAAGCACCCCACCCATCATGGGAAACCAGAGACTTTTGTCGCAAATTGTTTCGCGAGTTGAAAGTCTCTCGCAACCCAACCGAACCTCTCCGTGCCTGCCTCCCGAACCTAGTTTTTAGCGTTGACTTCCGTTGAGTAATTCAGGTCTTGGGCTTTAAAGGGGATTTACTGTTCTCTTTGAACAATACCTCCCAAACCATCCCCTAAAAGGCGTTCCTGGGGATGGCCCGGACATTAGCGGGAATTGATCAGACTGGGGCCCCGGGTTAGCAGAAACAGTGCCAACTTGGGGCCTCGTGAGTCGCGACCCTACGAAATAGGCCCGAAGCAAATCACAAGACTGGGCAGCAGGTCCGAACCTGGCAAACTCGCCAGGTCACCACCTACTGCCTTGGGTTTGACGGAAATCGCTAGCACCCCACACCGCTGGAAGCACAACAATCCGTCAAACCAACACAGTCTGATCGAGATACAGCACAAGCAGCATGTAACAAACAACTCGGAATTATTACGGAAACATAAGACTGCCAGAACACAAAGAGCTGAAACATGAAAATTAATAAAATGAGTGGGCACAAAATGGGGAGGTTCATGACCTTTTTCTGTTAGAGAAATTTCAACCAACCTACCCACATTCTTTCAGAATATGTATACATACATATATGATTTACATGCAAGTGCTTCCCTTGTAAAATCTTCGATGAAAAATCTTCTACCGTATTCCCCCGGATATACCACCCTAGGGTGCTATGATAACTACACAAAAAAAAGGGGGGGTCTTGTCATCGGAAAAAGCTTCATTGCACCCGGGTCTTTACATAATGTGTATTTTTTTTATAGCGTAAAACGATTAGTACTAAATGTACATCTGTATTTTTAGAAGATACCCCCTCGCTATACATTTGCCCCTAACTCCTACACTTTCTTAACTCGTACACACAAATAGGTGTCTTATAATGAGGCTAGCCTGTTTATAAGAGACACCCGTATAATAGACAACCCCTGTCTACTATTCAACACTGTCTTATATCCGGGCGATGACGGTAGGCACATGAAAAAAACACCACGCATTTCGTTATTGTATCGCTGATAGCAGGTGCGGGTTACAAGAGTTTTTTTGGGGTGAAAGAAGGATTTGAGGTGCCAGAACTGAAGGGCTGTCAAGGAGATGCAGACAAGGAGACAAGCGAGACTCATGCACGTTATTCTAAAGTGTGTTGCGTTGACCACTCGCTGCAACTCCAACTCCCTGCGATTCACACGACAGTAAGGGAGGAAGGAAAGACAGGTTCTGGCACAATTAGTGCAGATGCAGTAGAGGAAAGAAGCGAGACTCGTGCCCGTCACTCTCAAGTGTGTTGCATTGACCACTCGCTGCAACTCCAGTTCCCTGCGATTTGAATGACAAGAAAGGGCAAGTGGGTCTGATGTGAATATGGGGTGTCAATGACAGTGTTGGCATGGCTTGGCTGTCAGGGAAATGCAGGCGAGGAGAGGAGTGAGACTCGTGCACGCCACTCTCAAGTGCGTCGCACTGACCATTTGCCGCAGCTTTGTTTCCCTGCAATTCAAAGTACAGCAACGGAAGCAGGTCAAGTGAAGTAAAGAGGAGGAGCAGGGCAAAGCAAAGCTGACGCGTTGACCATTGGCTACAGCAAGATGGCAGTAACATATCACCAAGATGGTGATACCGTAAGACAATCGGCCTGTACGACAATTTGTGAGTTGACAAGAACATCGACGCATGACACGCAAGTTATATATCACCAGCATGGTAAAGCGAGGGTTGCCTCTCACCTCTCGGCGGGGTATGAGGCAGCGCCGCAGCGCAAAGATAATCATGAGGGGTTTTAGGGTTTAGTGTTGTTGCCACTCACCACTCGTGGAAGAATTCTAGCTTATCCGCCACAGAGGCAGCCATGGTCTCTAAAGTTTGGAGCTCCGAGTCAAATGACTGCGAGCAAAGAGAACAAAAGAGAAGGGGTGGGGGTGGAAGGGGGATAATTGAAGTCTACTCCAGACACAGCCGCCACAGAGGCCGCCATGCTCTCTAGAGTTTGGAGCTCCGAGTCAACTGTCTGCGAAAAGGAAAAAGCGGGACGGGAGGGGTGAGGAGGGGGCGAGACGGCACATTGTCTTCTGCCCTCCCCTCTTATTGCTTCACATTGTCTCACCCCCACCTGCTCCTTCTTGGGTGCTGCTAGGGATGGACTTCAAGTTCCCAGTACACAACAAACAATCTCCTTCCCTTCCCTCCACTTGAAACACACCATCCAACTCCATTCAGACCCTTCCAGCATAATCGCGCACACTCTCACCTATAGCAGTGCTTATGCCGGGGTAGAATGTCCATCTCTTCCTCACTCAGACCGGATCTACATCATGCCGTCTTCTTGCACGGCTGAGTTGCAGGAGACGCCGTCTTTCTTGGCGTCGCAAACGCTGTCCCATTAAAACATTGGCTCGTTCGTTATCAGGGACGGACAAAAACTGGAATGGGGCTTGGTTAGCCCCGGTAGCCATGCCGTGGTGTTGCATTGGATGCATTAGGGGATGACTTTGGTCTGTCCTCAGATGTTGACCCTGAAATAAATTAGGAAACGGGAGTTCATATGCTTGATGCACATGTGTTGCCGCTGCACCCGAAGTAGCTGTGCGTTGCTGTTGTTGTATTTGCTGACACCAGACGCTATGAACCTGTTGTTGCTGGAGTAATTGCACTTGTAGAACGTGTATCTGCTGCTGCAAATCAGAGGTGTCTGTTGGGTTCTCGTGGTGAATCGTCGATTCCCCCTGCCTATTCTGCACCCTTTGTTGCATGCGCCCTCGTCCAGTACCGCGAACCCTAGACCCTTGAAGTGCTGTTCGTTGTGCTCTGATTTCGGTGCCTCCCCGACCCCTACCACGACGAGCCATTCGTGAACGTGTCAACTGTTCAGCTCCATTAAGTTCATCATCCTCCGGCTCCTCACCGTCCTCGGGTACCACTTCCGTTTGCAATCGTAGTCGTTGGCGTCTTCTTACACGACGTGCCGCCACCGCATCCTCTTGTGACAGGTCTTGGCCTCTAACCCTTAAATGACCCCAGTTTTGTGCCACCACATCTCCCTCTAAGGGAGATGGAACATCTATTCCCTGCTGCATTGCGGCGGTGTTCAAGCCAGTAACCCCTAAGCCTACATCTGCCCTTGCCGACATGATACCACCCGACCTCTCGATTCCCACCATGGCTTCACCTAACATGCTCATCCCTTCTTCTCCATCCACAGTAGCCTCTCCACCGCCATTCTGTTCTGGATTCACACTCTGCTGCCATCTTTCAAGCTGTATGGCCGGCTCACCCAAAGTCATAACTTCCCAATCCCCATCACCAATGGTCTGCTCTTCAGTCCTAAGCTGGTCTTCAGTTCCTCTCTCCGACCCGCTTGAACTGCTATCCCCCCCGTCATCAGAATTCCCGCTATCGGAAGTGTCATCAGCCGTAATCTCATCTTCAGCCTCAGGTTCCTCTGAGCATGATGAATCACTGTCCACATCCGCGCCCTCTGGAAGATCTCTAATGTGTACAATCCACTCATGTGGCGGTGTATTTCCACGTTGTGATGCATGCTGACCCTGCTGCCGTACATGGCTTTCTCTTTGAGGCTGCTCAACATGCCCATGCCGCTGAGGCTCTTGAAACTGCCCTTCCCTATGAGGCTCATGAACTTGTATCTGCCTCTGTTGCCCCTGCACTTCTACATGCAGTTGCTGTTCATGATGATGAACTTGCGTCTGCAGTTCCACAAGATGCCCGTGTCTCAACTGCCTGTTCCAACCTTGCATCTCGTCCTGTTGCATGCGCGGGCCCCCTTCCCAATGCTCCCAAACGTGCTCAATGTTTAAGCGTTGCTCCTGCAACTGAACCCTGGTACGTCGCCCAGATGCCTGCCGCCCACTCCGTTGAGATTGTTGATGCCTCAGTCCATCCGGTTGCATTTGCTGCCGCTCATCCCCTTCATGGGCCCTATCCTCTTCCTCCCCCCCGTCCAACTGCCGCTCCCCTTGCCCCTGGTGGTGCCCATCTCCTCGATGCTGCCTCTGCCCTTCTTGCTGCCCAGTCCCTTCCTGCTGCCAAGAATCTTGCAGCTGCTGAGTCCCTTGGTGCCTATTCCCTCCCTGCCGCCCAATCCATTGCTGCTGCCCAGTCCCTAGCTGTTCCTCAGTCCCTAGCTGCTGCCCAGTCCTTTCCTGTCGCCCAATCCCATCCTGCTGACCTCGGTTTTGGTGTCGCCCAGTCCCTAGCTGCTGCCCAATCCCTTGCTGCGGCCCAGTCCCTTGCTGCTGCCGAAAATCTTGCATCTGCCAAGCCCCTTGCTGCCTCCTCCCTCTCTGCTGCCCAATCCGTTGCTGCTGCCCAATATCTAGCTGCTGCCCAATCCGTTGCTGCTGCCCAATTCGTTGCTCCTGCCCAGCCCCTTGCTGCTGCTCACTCCCTTCATGCCACCCTGTCCCTTGATGCTGCCCAGTCCCTTGATGCTGCTCAGTCCCTTGCTGCTGCCCAGTCCCTTGCTGCTGCCCAGTCCCTTGCTGCTGCCCAGTCCCTTGCTGCTGCCCAGTCCCTTGCTGCCTATTCCCTCCCTGCTGCCCAGTCCCTTGCTGCTGCCCAATCCCTTGCTGCTGTTGTAGTTGTCCTTGCTGCTGCCACTGCTCTTGCTGCTGCCAATGTCCTTGCTGCTCCCCTTCCCCTTGTTGCTGTCTCTGTCCTTGCTGCTCCCCTTCCCCTTGTTGCTGCCCTTGTCCCTGCCAGTGCCCATCCTCTCGCTGTTGCGGCCGTCCTTGGTGCTGTACATGCCCATGCTCCCCACGGCAAGCTCCCCCCAGCCTATGTCGAGTTTGACATCCCTCACAGTGAACATAGTTGATGGAGATCCGAGAAAGTGTTGTGGTTTGGAAACTAAGATGCTCCTGGGGTGTTCTTTGAAACCCTTGCTCGAGTCGCTCTTCCTCTCTATCCTCGCACGTGCTAATGTTGTGGCCCTTTAACCTACACCTGCTGCACCTCCGCATCCGTTGTGGATCGGTTTCACCACCCGATCGCATCCGTTTGTTCTTTCTTCTTCCAGGTCGTCGCTTGTACTTAGGTGGAAGAGTAACCCCATCTCGCACGATGGATGTTGGGTCAATGTGCTTCATGTCCTCGCCATACATGGCCTTCATGGTATCGAGATGAAACACGCGATGAACCATGTCAAAAGGCAAGCGGTTGTTCTCCCCTGCTGCGGCAAAAATGTGAACACATGGCAGCCCGTACTCCCTGCAGTAGCAAGGAGATGGTAGAGGGGTGACGGGGAAGGCCGAAGGGGGAGAAGGAAGGGTTAGGACAAAGGCGAAGGTGGAAGGGGGAAGGAGGAGGGGGAAGGAGGAGGGGGAAGTTGAGCTTGATGGGGGCTGAGGGACAAGGAAGGATACTTCAAACATGTTCAGATTTCTGCCAGTTTGCACAAACATTCCCAAGCTTTCAAATTTGGTGCATGCACGTAATACAATAATGGAGGTTGGCAAGATCTCGACCATATACACATGATAACACATGTACGTACTTCGTGTAGTTGCAGCTGCATTCTCGCTCCCCGAGATCCACCACACGGGATTCCCGACGTCCGGTGTGGGTAACCGCAAAGGTCGTTGTCCCGGTGCTTTCCACATCGTAGCTTAACGCGTCATCCTTGTTGGCTGAGATTACCACCGTTGCATTCTTGGTCCACGTGCCAGGCATTTGAGAGTATTCTATGAACCGACGACGCCTAATCTTTGGTAGAGTCTCGATCCATCCAAGAAGCACTTGTGCAATGGTTCTATCGCGCAAATGATGCATAGATGCATGTTGTGACTCCACGGGGTTTGATGTGAGGACCCCGAACCTAGACCTAGGGAAATGGACGGTTGCCCACTTTGAGAGCAACTCACCTCTTTCCCCCGCAAGATAAGCCCTACCACCGGGACACGCATTCTCTATTTTATCCATTCGAAACTCAAACAGCTCGATGTTCAGTGTTTCAGCGGCCTCCTTAATGGACGAACTCAGGTCCTTCCCAAATTTCTTGGTGAAGTTTCGCCCAATGTGGGTAATGCAGTAAGACTCGTGTGCATGCTGAAGCAACTCTGCACACGAACTCCATCCAGAACCACGGTCATGCTTTATGACCCACTCCGGGGAATTGAGCTCGGGAAACACCTTCAAAAGCTGCCGAATTGGAAGGGCGCAACTTTCATTGCTCTCGGACTCGACGAACGCAATTCCAACTGAAACATAGTGACCGTCACCATCCAAAACAACAAGGTTGATCGTCTGACCCCCCCACACCGTTTTGTTGTGGCACCCGTCGATGATTAGTATCGGCATGGCGCTCAACATTGTTGAACGGGCTACACTCGGGATAGCGCATGCACTGTAGAAACGACTATCGCGCTTGGATAGCGACACAATACTTCCAGGATTGTCTCGCACAAAAACCTCAAGAATACTCCTCACATACTGAAATGAAGTATCATTCTGCTGAGGGTCCGCGATTTTGATGTCGTGTATTGCTCTTCGTGAAGTCGTGTAGGACGACCTCTGACCCGTACGTTGCTGGACTTCCTTGACCAACGTTTTAGGATCTAAGGCCACATTGGGAATAGTATTTGCGAAACCAATTAGATCTGCTCGTGTAGCTCCTTTGGGATGTACCGTGCAGTACGCACCATGTTGCAGGTTTGCCGTGACAACTCGAAGCGAGCCATCTATACACAACCTAGCACTGATCATGAAAGGGCAAGGCTCTTCCGTTTCTGGTTCATTACTGACAGCAGCCCTTCCTTTCTTCCTATACGCAAAAGATGGACACCGTGCCTCCACCCTATGAGGTTTGTTTGCAACGAACTTGAAAGCGCACCTTGTCGCCCCGCATTGCGACCTTATGTCATGTTTCGCATCTTCCGATGAAGCATACCGCTTCCCCACAGGGAAGTCCAAAGCAACCGAGGAGTTGTTCATCTTGACATGATTCATGAAGAAGAGAAAATAAGAGGATTGAACAATCAACCAAACAAAAAAAAGGAAAGAACGAGGAGTTGGGGAACTTCGGACTGTGTTGTCGTTTGTAGAATGGTCTAGAAACAGCTGATAAGGAGTTACAGTACTATCAATGCCACGTGACACAAAAAGAACTAATCATGGGCGGAAGAATGATCGATTTCGCAAGAGCATTGAGGCGGTATGACAAATACTAACTAAATAATCTAAAAAAGGAGGAAATCGTCGCGAATACATCGATGCATAGGAATCTGAGCTCACCTTAGACTAGAATGTGACGCCTCTCTCTCTCCAGCAAGATGCAGACACTAAAGCGTGACGGTCTAGGGGTTGTGAGGGAGGTCCCATAAGTCAAACTCTCGATGTGCGAATTGCTCTTAGCGAAAACACCAGGGTTTGGCGAACTTTAGAAAGCAGAAACACTTCGTGTTGGTTTGACGGATTGTTGTGCTTCCAGCGGTGTGGGGTGCTAGCGATTTCCGTCAAACCCAAGGCAGTAGGTGGTGACCTGGCGAGTTTGCCAGGTTCGGACCTGCTGCCCAGTCTTGTGATTTGCTTCGGGCCTATTTCGTAGGGTCGCGACTCACGAGGCCCCAAGTTGGCACTGTTTCTGCTAACCCGGGGCCCCAGTCTGATCAATTCCCAATATTCATTGGTGAATCAACAAACCTCGCGCGAATGGGGTATGCAGTGCCCAACTCCTTTCAAGTACAAAAATCACCTCTTGTTGTACAATAACTCGATATAAAAGACCCTTCTCCTTGGTTGGCTCCATTGGAACTGTCTTTTGGGACATCCATTACATAGGGGATTATGGGATTTGTTGGGCTGAGATTTTACAGCATTACCGGCAAGATCAGACCACTGGAACTTAATCAGAAGAATCAATTGAACCCTTCGAGCCGAGGGCCTGCGATGCCCCCCGCATGCTGCAGCCAGCCGGCAATGGGCTACAAAGAGGACTTGCGTTGCGCTAACCAATTATGGGATAGTCACCCAAAATTGTGTAATAAAGTGCCTTGACCTACCATCACACCACACCATCCCTTGCCACAACCACCACCACCACGAGCCACACACCAACCGCCGCCCTACACATGCTTGAGCTGCTCCACCTTGGCCAGAACCTTCCTGGAAATCTCTTTGAGCAGCCGCTCAACGGCCTTGGGGTCCCTGGCCCGCAGCGCCACCTCCCCGGCCTTGCCGGGCTTGGGCTTGCCCTTGCTGTCCACGGGCTCACTGAACGCCAGGTAGTAGTCGATGTCGCAAACGTCGGCCAGCAGGTGGAACACGGGGTCGGGGTCGTCCACGGGCCGGATCTCCAGCACGGCGGCGCCGGGCGGCATGAAGACGAGGTCGGCCAGCAGGTTGTCGTGCGGCGCCACGAGCAGGTGCGCGCGGTTGAGCAGGTCCTTGCGCCGCGGGATGCTGTGCGCGCCCTCGCGGTACACCACCACGCGGTCGGCGGGGAAGAGCTCCTCCAGCTGCTCCTTGAGGCGCAGCGACCGCAGTAGCTCCTCACGCGAGTTCTTCCACCCCAGCAGCACCACCCAGTCGTTGCGCGGCATGAACGAGTCCTTGGGAGGGGGGTTCTCCGCCACTGCTGTGGGCCGGTAGTCTGGGGGGAGAACGGGGAGGGCAGAGGGGGGAGAGGGGGGCAATAGAAGAGAGCGGCGTGGACATGAGGGGTGGGTTGAGAGAGTGACATGTGCGGTGCATGCGAGCAGGGGCGTGGGCACTCGATTGAGTGTAGAGTAGAGTGGGCCCATCTGGACCCGAGGAGAGAGGTGCTCGCCCGAGGGGGACTAGCCAGAGAGGAGGGGGGCCCACCAGAGGGGAGGGAGAGGCTCACCAGAGTAGAACATGGGGAGGCCGTTCTTAGGGAGGAAGTGGTGGTTGCGGATGTACTGCCACATGGCACGCGATGGTTGGCCGCAGCGCTGGTGCAGTGGCTGTGGTGATGAGAATGAGACGAGTTGAGATGACAAGCAAAGAGAGGATAGGAAGGGTGCAAGGCGGTGAGCCGAGAGCAGGCGCGAGAATAAGCAGAGACGCATACAGAGGTGGGGGGGCCATGCCGGGGTGGGGACATGCAGGGGTGGGCATGGGTGGCAGTGGAGTGGCGCATTGGATGAGTGCTTGCACCTACGCACACACATGCACTGCCCTTGCTCGTCCCTCCACACCTGCCACACCTCCTCCCAAACGCCACTGCCACCACACACACCACACCACACCACACCACACCACACCACACCACACCACACCACACCACACCACACCAGGATGCCACCCCCTCTGCACACCACCCCACCTCACAGCACTTCACGAGCCCCAGGGCACAACCTCCGCTCCCCCTTCCCTCCCCCTCCAACCCCCCTCATGAGCGCACAAGAATGAGCTTTTCCGCAAAGAAGAGGTCGGCGCCCTGCAGCACGTGCACGTTCATGCGGGACAGCTGCACGCCCAGGATGTCCTCCGCGCCCAGCGCCACCATCTGCTGCATCTGGTTGCGCCTGTGCGTCAGCCGGTGCCCCACCGCCACCGCCACGCCCCTCATCGCTGGCATCACCTGCTTGTGCGCGGGCGCGGGGTGAGGAGAGGTAAGGAGAAGGGATCCGAGGGAAGGAAGGGAGGCAGGAGAGCAGAGGGCAGAGGAGGTTGGAGAGAGGGTCGGATGAGGAGTGGGGAAATGAGGTGGGAGCACACAGGTTTCAGAAAGGGAGAGTGAGGGCATGAGGTAGAGCAGGGCGGCTTGAGTGGCTGTAGGAGCAACTCGCGGTGGAGGCGAGGCTCAGACTGCTGCACTCGCGTGCCGACAGATGAACAGTGAGAGTGGCCCGTGGCGAGGGTGGCAATGTCGAGCCGCGCACACCTGTCTGAGTGGCTCGCACGCACCTTGCGGAGTGAGACGAAGAGCGGGATGAGTTCGAGCAGGTAGGCACGCGCGGACCAGGCGAACCAGTCCACGAGCGACACGAGCTCCTTGAAGCGCCTCACACGCGTGCGCCCCGACGCGTACCGGAAGTTGGCGGCAGCCAGCGTGACGGCACAGGCGTTGTGGTCGAAGAGGTGTGTCTCGTTGAACACCTGCCCCGCCAGGTTCACATACACGTTGTGTAACACCAGCACCTGGTGAGGGGGGGGAGAGGGGAGGGGGACATAGGAGAGGGGAAGAGGGAGGGGTTAGGTGCGGCAGTTGTGACTCGTTGAACGCCTGCCCCCCCAGGTTCACATACACGTTGTGTAACACCAGCACCTGGGGGGGGAAGTAACAGGGGTGAGGGGGGTGGAATGGGGGCGTGGGGTCATAGGAGAGGGTAAGTGGGAGGGGTTGAGTGCGGTTGTGTGTCATTGAACACCTGCCCTGCCAGGTTCACGTACATGTGTGCAGCACCAACACAACACCTGCCCGGCCACAGGGGTGTGGGGGGAGAGGTGGGGAGGGGGTTTGGGTGTCCTCCGCCGCATTGACGTGTGGTGGAATGGAATGGAGGACACTGGCAGGTGGAATGGAGGACACTGGCAAGTGCACGTGGAGCGGAGCAGCAGTGCAGTGCACTCAGGGGTAGTGGGTGGGATGAGCACGTGTGTGGGGGGGGGGGGGGATGGGGCTACGGGGGAGGAGGGGGGGGGGAGGGGGGGGAGGGGTTGTGGAGAAGCACAAGGCAAGCGGGACGAGGGAGGGCAAGGGGAGCAGCGACCAATTGTAACAAGGAGCGCTACAGTGTTTGTGAAAGGAGTGGAGGGAGGGGAGGGAGGGGAGGGAGGGGAGGGAGGGGAGGGAGGGGAGGGAGGGGAGGGAGGGGAGGGAGGGGAGGGAGTGGAGGGAGGGGAGGGAGGGAGGGGAGGGAGTGGAGGGAGGGGAGGGAGGGGAGGGAGGGGAGGGAGGGGAGGGAGTGGAGGGAGGGGAGGGAGGGGAGGGAGTGGAGGGAGGGAGGGAGGGAGGAGTGGAGGGAGTGGAGGGAGTGGAGGGAGTGGAGGGAGTGGAGGGAGTGGAGGGAGTGGAGGGAGTGGAGGGAGTGGAGGGAGTGGAGGGAGTGGAGGGAGTGGAGGGAGTGGAGGGGAGTGGAGGGAGTGGAGGGAGTGGAGGGAGTGGAGGGAGTGGAGGGAGTGGAGGGAGTGGAGGGAGTGGAGGGAGTGGAGGGAGTGGAGGGAGTGGAGGGAGTGGAGGGAGTGGAGGGAGTGGAGGGAGTGGAGGGAGTGGAGGGAGTGGAGGGAGTGGAGGGAGTGGAGGGAGTGGAGGGAGTGGAGGGAGTGTCCATTCCCACCCTTACCTCCCCCCTCCCTTCAGCACCCTCTCCCATGTTCCTCGTATTCGTCCCCACCTGAGCGGCCCATTTGGGGTGGGGTTGGAAGTCCGTTTCCTGGATGCAGCTCTCGTCCAGCGACGGGCAGTTGGCGGCGGGGTACCGCGTGGGCGTGCGGCTGCTGTCCGCCAGGGGCGCCTCCCAGCACGACCCCACGCCGGGCAGCCGCTCGTACGCAAACTCAAAGTCGGGGCAGGGGGGGCCGAGCGAGGCACGCGGAGGGGGGGCGCCCTTGGGTTTGGGCTTGGCGTCGTCGGAGAAGCGCGTGGCGTCGAGGTGCACGCGCTTGAGCAGCGCGCGCGAGATGTCCACCGTCAGGTACGACCGCTGGGGTGTGCCGCCCTCCAGGGGGAACTGCCCGTCCACCGGCTTCCAGTGCGCGTGTGGCGCGCTCAGGAACGCACTCTCCCCTGATCCCCTCCCCCCCCGCTGCGCCCCCTCCCCCTCCCCGGCCCCTGCCCCTCCGCCTGCTGCTGCAGCTGTGCCCGAGGTGGCGCCCTCCGCGCCCCATTGCTGCCGGGGGAGAGCCTGGGCTGCTGCGCCGCTGCCCCACCCGCTGCTCTCCCCGCCCCCTGCACCCCCCACTGCCCGCCCTGCGCGCCCTGTCCGCCCTGTCCACCGTGCTGCATGGGCAGTGCCCCCTGGGGCATCGTCTGCTGGGGCTCACCCATCCCGCCCGCCGCCCCCCCTCTCAACCCGCCCCACCCGCCCCCCCAGTACCCATTCCCCCAGCTCCTCCGCCTATCCGGCCCGCTCCCTCCCCGCCTGGCATTTGAATCCCCCCGCCTGCTCCCCATCCGCCCCCCTGTTGCGGAAACCCGTTCCCTCCTCTCCCCGCGTCCCAACCCCCTCCAGCCCCTTGCTGCCCCCATCCCCCTCCCTGCGGCCCCCCCATCCTATCCCCACCCGCCAGCTGCCGCGGCCCTCCCCCGTCGTTCCGCCAGTCCCCCCGCCAGCGCCCTGCCACCCACCCGCCGCGCCCTCAAACCCGCGCCGATCCCCAAACTGCCCCCCGGCGCCTCCCCACTCCGCCCTCCCCATTGCGCCCCCGCGCGCTCCCCACTGGTCCTCCCCGCCCATCCAGCGCTCGTCCATTCCGCCCGCGCCACCCCGCGCCATGCGCCCATGGGTCCGCCGTGGCGGTACCCCGCGGAATAGTCGGAGCGCGCGAGGAGGAAATAGAAGAGCATTCCCGCGCCGCCCAGGAGCAGCAGCGAGCGCATCGACGCCCACCGCGCCGCGTGGTGCGCCGCGTGCGAGTCGGCCGCCGAGCTGCTGGCGCGATCGGAGGCGCGCAGCACCGCCTTCTTCTTCGGGCGCGGCGCCATCGCGCGCTGTTCGCGGGGGTAGGGGGAGGGGAAGGGATGGGAGAAGAGATGGGGGCATGCGAAAGAGGGAGGGGAGAATCCAGGGTACGATGATTGGAGAGTGAAACGGGATCATTCGAGAGATGGAAGATACCAAGCGAATCGGAATGTCGGACAACAGGACGTGACGCGATGATCTTGACACGCGTGAAGACTGTGTGCGACAATGCTTGCTGTCGCACTGAATCGCACTCGCCTGATTTGTCGGAATGCGCGACAGGCGCACCCGGGGCGAGCAGTAGGAGACGAGAATAAGTTAGTCCGGCTAGGTCAAGTGAACGGCTTGAGAGACAGGCAATGCGCGAAAGAATATGGCGGCGGAATATGTCGTTTCTAGGGCGCCTCAAGATACGCGCTGATGCTAAATGTGACAGGAAAATCCGCCGAATAGCGCGCCAATGGGGATCAGGGCGAGCAGTGAAGGACGGCGAAACGAGCTAATCAGCGACGATGGCGTGATGGGTGTGTCGGAAAGCCGTGCGTTGGAATCCGTGGTGGTTGGGGGGTGAATTTCGCTGTACGCGCTATCACATGCACTATTAACGAATCCAGCGTGGAATGCTGACATTTCCATATGAAAGCCTCCGCAACAACCTTGACGTTGACAAATATCTTCTCCAAATTGCATCCCAGCATTTTCACTTGCTGAGAAAAACTAGCCTTAGTGTGAGCTGCACTCTCACATGCATCACATCGACACGACCGGCTTCAAATCAAAGGCATGACTAGTTAGGCTGAGCAAACCCTAGTGTGCATGTAGTGTCGTCAGCATTTGTTCATTCCTACCTAAGAGGCTGCTCTGACTGAGCATTTAGAGCTTGTTCCTACGGCCTCATATCAGGCAACCTCGTACCATCATGCCCCGGATATACCCCCAGGCCTATGTTACACCCATGCGGTTATAATCGTACCAGTGGGCTTATAGCCGGGTGCCGATTATAACCCCACCCTAAATTTGGATCATCTTCGTATAACCGCACCCTATGAAATTTTACTCAAATCTGTGTTTTTCTAGTGAATTCGCCACTAACGCGTCAGGAGCAATCGTCGCTGACGTGCCTGGCGAAGTCTTCCCTGGCCCACCTGGCGAAATTGCCACAGGCGCGCACGTGTTAGCAACATTTCAGCACGTCATGGTAGGGATTTTCACCAGGGTGGCAGATTCTCGGTGAATTTCGAAGCAAACTGTTTGTGCTAGTTTCTATTGGAACCGCAAAACTGAGATCTACATTTCTGTGTTTAAAAATCATAATTCTCTAACTGTCATTTATTTCCCCCATGGGATCATAAAAAAAGCCACATTATAAGCCCACCCACCATTTTCCTGAGTTTTATTACACCCCCATATGGGGGTATATCCGGGGCATGACGGTATCAGATTCGTGTTGAACCGCACTAAAACGCATCCAACCGCATTCGAACACACTGAAATGTATGTCACCGCGCGCAGCTGATACGAGGTGTTTCTGATACGAGGTGTAGGAACACGCCCTTATTCATTATTTACTGCGTCCCAGAGCACCATGAGAGCATGGGCACCATGCTCTAAGCCATTTGCAAACGGCGAGTGGGCTGCCTCTCCCCCGATAAGATGCTTCGAGCTTGCAGGCACACAATGCTCAAGTCCCTGTAGAGTGCACCACGATCGCGAGCCATGCTCTACGCCGCCTGCACGCGCAGAGAGGGCTGCCTCTCCCCTGCCTGGGGGCGCACGATGGTGAAGTCCACGCGCGTGCAGAACAGATCTCGCCCGTTGCTGTCGCGCGCCTTGAGCCACAGCATGTACGCACCCTGTGGCCACCGGCAGGGAGGCGAGGAGGGATGCGAGCAGCACAATGGGTGTTACAGAAGGCATGATGGTGGCCACAGCGAGGAGGGAGGCGAGGAGGGGTATGACCAGCACGATAGGTGTGAAATAATGCATGATAATGCTCACAGCAAGATAATGCTCACAGCAAGATAATGCTCACAGCAAGTGGGATACAGCAGGGGTGAGGAAGGGCAGTGCTCACAGCGGGGGTGAGGAAGGGCAGGGGCTGCTCATTGGAGAAGGTGAAGGTGCCCGGCAGCACGGGGCAGGGCGTCTTGTTGCACAGCTGCACCGTTGACGTGTAGACCGGCCACCCGTAGTACGCCACACTCACGCGCACCACGCCCGCGTCGATGCGCGTATCTGGTGGGGGGAGGGGCGGAGAGCGACCAAGGGAGTGGCAGAGCGTGGGAGTTGGGTAGAGCAGTGGTGGTGGAGGCTGGACGCGCCCATGGCGCACCATGGCACGCCGCTGTGAGCGCCACTGCTGCTGCTGCTGCTGCTGCTGTGGGCGGGGAAAGAAGGAGGTGTGGCTGAATGGGGAGGGGTGAGGAGGGAAGCAGCAAGGAGATGAGTCGAGGATGCGAGGGGCGGTGGGGAGCAGAGAAAGGGAGGAGGAAATGGGAAGTAATTAGTATGTATTTATGATGATTTATTTTGTACGCACGTAGCTTGCAACCCACAGGCAGCAACCCCCTGCCGCACACACACACCTGTGACGGCGGGCAGCACAACGGTGAAATCCGAGCCAGCGACTGGAGGATCCGGCAGCATCGTGACGTTACTCACAGTGACGGGCACATGCTTGGAGCCTGGGGGCAGAACGCGCGGTGGGGAATGGCGGGCGGTTGAGGACAGGGAAGAAGCACAGGTGCGTGAAGGCCTGATGATGATACCTGGTCTCATCATGACTCCTGACCTCATCATCACAGCTGGCCTCGCCTCATCATGACACCTGACAGTGATTTACTGAGAAGAGGATGGAAGTAAGCAAAAACGAACAGAGGAGAGAGGTGATTGAAGGAGGGGGGTCGGAGAGGTGAGTTGCAAGTGGGAGAGGCGAGGGCGAGGAGGCGAGATGGGGAGGAGGTGCACGCAAGGAAGGAGGGGAGTCTTGGGCACACGCGCATGGGGGCAGGGCAACGGCACTGGGGTTTGACAGCAAGACGAAGGGGTGTGCGGCGAGAAGGGCTGCTCTCGGGAAAAGTCTCACCGCAATCTTGCCACCGAGCTGCGTCCACGTGGCAGGTGAGTGACAAGAGGAGCGAGAGGAAGCACGGCACGAGGAGGAGCAGCGCCATGGCTGGTTGGGCGGACGTCAGTGCAGCACAAGACGCAGGGGGGAAGGGGAGGGAACAACAAACAAGGAATCCCGCATCGCTCAGATTTAAGGCTCAGAATTTCAAGAGAGCGTCTACATTCGCAATTCCCAATTTCCTGAAGCCCTCGTACCAGAGGCGAAGTAATATTCTCCAACACCTCTCATCAGTGGTGGCCCTCTCACAAATATATTCAAAAGTGCACTCAACATGTCGGTACACTCGCTCCTTATTCCGTAAACGAGCACATCTAGACTCGCAAACCGGCAGCGTGAAAAGGAAGATGTCGAGAAGCAAGTGCCTGAAATAAGGCTACGGTGTTTACGCGCGTACGCCAAGGCCTCGCCCGCCCTCTCACTCTCGCCTAGGTCACGCCACCGTAACACACACGTTACGCTCGTGAAACAACACTAGCCACGCCCACCCGCTGTCAACCACAGGGCACAGCACCTCTGACACCCGTCTCGCCACCTCTCGCGGCCTCGCCTCTCGGAGGGCCTCGTCTCTCCCTTGCCTCGCAGGTTTCAGGCGCACAACCCCCGCCCCCCTTCCTTTCCTTCTCATCTTCCCGACCTTCCTTTCTATCACACCTCTCTTCCTTCCCATCTCCAATACCTACCTTCCCGTCCTCCCCCCCCCCGCCCCCCCTCCCCCCCCCCCTCCTTCTCATCTCCCCACCCTGCCTTCCCATCTCCCGTCCCTTGCTTCCCATCACCCCTTTCTTCCTTGCCAGCTCACCTTCCTTGGTTACAGTTAAAAGAAATGCCAAAGAGGGGATGCGCGACGATGGGAAGGGAGGCTTGATGAGAGAGGGTAAGCTCGACAAAAGCAGGGGAGCCGCGTCGAGGCGGGGAGGCGCGACGAAAGGAGGGGAGACGCGACGAAAGGAGGGGAGGCGCGACGACCGGAGGGGAGGCGCGACGACCGGAGGGGAGGCGCGACGACCGGAGGGGAGGCGCGACGACCGGAGGGGAGGCGCGACGAACGGAGGGGAGGCGCGACGAGGCGGGGCGAGACTAGGGGAGGCGCGACAATTGCACGGGAGAGAAGAGGGTTCCGAACCCTCGAGTCGAGGTGCTTCGACGAGTTGAGGCACCGCGAGTTGCGAGGGATCTTGATCCTGCCTAGCAGTGGCGAATTCGTAATTCGGGATGATCCTAAAAGCCCGCGCCTAGAATGGCAAGGGTTCAAAAATACTGAACTTGAAAAGGGTTGCGCGAAGGTTGACGAGAGAAAAATTCGCAGGAGGGAGGATTTTTGAATCTTGACTGATCGCTCCTGCTGCCCACAGTTCAAGGAGTGAGGGCTTTGCTGATCGGGAGTTCATAGGTCTGATTCGTCAGACTAATCAGACTATTTAGTCTTATGGCGTCGCGAGGACCTCGTGACGTGCGTGGTCGGAACTGTCACGATTGGTGCGGGGCGAATCGGAGCTGGTTCGGCGCGAAAATGTAGGCCGAGCCACACTGACACGAAGTCCTCGGGGCTGTCCTCGCTAAGGGCAGCTCTACAGTTATGAATTGTATATTCATTACAGTTCCATTGCACCCGTAACAAACCTAGAGTATTTACCCAAGGTGTGGAATTATCGAGGACAAAATGTACGCGTTGTGTCAGAAAATTTCTTTAGAAGTCGCCTGTTATCACATCCTGCTTGTGCTTCTCTCGCCTTCCATCATCCGCGTACGGTCACCAACCGCAGCCACTCGCTCCTTTCTGTGCATCGCCGTCTTTCTTCGTCGCGTATCTCAGATCGGGTTGAGAAGCAGGCTGCTGCCAATCTATCATGTCGGACGATACTCCGGTTGCCACGTCAGCCGTGCTGATGTCAGCATCGAGACACATTGCTAAGAGCTGCGCCGCTGAGAATCGCGCGTTCCTGGAGTGCAAACGCGCTGACGAGAATCCCGAGAAGTGTTTGCAGCAGGGCGCGCAGGTCACGGGATGCGTGCTCAACCTGTGAGTGCACCGCGCGCCGCCTCCGCCTCTCTGTTCAATCCGCTCTGCGTGCCGATCAACTCCGCTGCACCGCGATAGGTCTATCAATCAGCGTGAGGCATCCGCCGTCGTGCACCGTACGCCTCGGCGTGCTGCTGTCACTCCTCGCTTTGAAAAAAAACTTTCATTCCCACTTAGTTGTATCTACTTGGGTTAGGGTTTGCTGGATGTCGAGTACGGTTCGTTGAGCCGGTCTAAATGCGGACCAGCGGGTTCAGGAATTGCGATCTGTGGCTGAACGAGCCGCCCGTGGCTCGTGCTTGTGCTCGTCCAGCGATCATGCTGTCGCGTGGTCCGCTTCGGCCTCGCCTCCCTCACACCATGTCACATGCTGCTGCTCCACTTCTATCGGTTTCCCGTGTCTTCCTCCCTCTTGCCCTCTCGCCCTCTTGCCCTCTTGCCCTCTTGCCCTCTTGCCCTCTTGCCCTCTTGCCCTCTTGCCCTCTTGCCCTCTTGCCCTCTTGCCCTCTTGCCCTCTTGCCCTCTCGCCCTCTTGCCCTCTCGCCCTCTTGCCCTCTTGCCCTCTTGCCCTCTTGCCCTCTTGCCCTCTTGCCCTCTTGCCCTCTTGCCCTCTTGCCCTCTTGCCCTCTTGCCCTCTTGCCCTCTTGCCCTCTTGCCCTCTTGCCCTTTTGCCCTCTTGCCTCCTGCCACCTTCTCTCAGTCAATCTGCCTCAGCGCCGTGCTGTACGCGCGCGGTGGCGCATCACTGGTTCACTGTCCGTGCACTGAAATGCATCCGCACTCCATGCCCATGTGCTGTGCTCCCTCGGCCCATGAACGTACATGTACCATTTCGACCCCAGTACCGACTTCACAATCTCATACCCCACTTCTTCCACCCGCCTTCCTCTCCCCAACCTACCCCTTCTCCCCCTTTCGTTTTCTCCCATGTGTTGTGCAGGCTGAAGTCGTTGCAAGGGCAGTGTCCAAAGAGCATGGATGCGTATGTCAAGTGCATGGATTACTACAGCAGCGAGTTCAGCATGTGTCGCCAGCAGCAGGAGAAATTCCTTGCGGATTGTCCCCTTTGACTTGCATGAAGAACTGGTCAACATGTCACCATCCAATGATGCACCAAAAATTTAGACTGACTATACTGTAGAAGGCTCGGACATGACATATACCCCCCTTGTATGTCCTCTTCTAGTGATTCTTCAGTTCGCGGTACTTCCCTCGCTTCCACCCCCACTGAGTACCAGCCAGCCGATTACCACTTGAAGCGCAAACACACGAATGAAAGAAGGCCTCTGAGCCCTTGATTCACGCTGAGAGAGCAAGCAAGACCCGTGTGGCTGCATAATCAGTTATCATGTCGTCAGTCCCGCGTGGCATGGTCCCACCCCGTGTAAACAAACTCCTTGGCAAACTCCTGCGCCTTCCACGCTGCCGCAGCAGCTGCCAGGGCCAGCACAGCAAGCGGCAGGCGAGCACGCAGGGAGTTGGAGGCTACAGCAGCACCAGCGGAGAGCAGCGAGGCGGCTGGCAGCAGCAGCTGCAGGCGCTGCACGTTGGTGAGGGCGCCGGAGCAGGCGGTGCAGTTGGCGGTGTGCGAGGCCATGCGCTCCAACACCACCTCCTTGGGCGCCGGCTGGGGGGGCAGCGACACGCCTGTGAAGGGCGGCGGGTACACGACGGCTCCACCTGGTGCACGGGTTGAAAGAGGTGGTGTGGTGGTCACATGCACAACATGCACAGGTCAGGTTGATGGTGGACGAAAGCATCAACACGCGAGGCGAGGAGGGATGGCACACAGCAGCGGGGTTGGGAGCTCACATCCATTCCATACAACTCGTACAGGATAGCAGGAGACCCAGGATAGCAGGAGACCCAGGATAGCAGGAGACCCAGGATAGCAGGAGAGCCAGGATAGCAGGAGACCCAGGATAGCAGGAGACCCAGGATAGCAGGAGACCCCATATTTCACCTACACCCCGATTTCCACAACTCAGGGGATATGCAACATGGATGACAGGGGCCTTGCACACACTCGGATCCGTGCAGAACATACTCGAGAGGAAGGGGTACTTGAGCCCTCCCTTACCTCTGCTGAAATACAAAACAGGCAAGTGAGATAGTTGGCCCACAAGCAAGCTGTGGTGAGTTGGTCATCTCCGACTCCGCTTGGCTTGCGCTCGCTCATGATCCCCACCAGCTGGGATACGTTTCATCCAGTCTACATCTGAGACTACTAGAAAACACAGGCACGTAATTGTTCCAAGCAAGAATGGCTCGAAAGAGATACCTTGTTTGATTATAAAGAGGATCGTTCAAAGACTTACAACCACTTTGTTCTTTTCATGAAGTAGCCACTGAGACAAGGCACACACCTGCATATTTGGAGAGCCACTGGCGGAAGGCGACGACGGGGAGGTCGCAGTTGGTGGGCATGTAGAACGCCCTCCACGCCGCCCCCCTCGCCCCCCCTCTGCCCTCCGCTGCACCTCCCCCCAGCTGTGCGTCGGCCTTGCCCGCCCGCGCCTCCTCCATGTTCTGCTCCCTGTCCTGCAGCACTCGCTCCTGGCAGTGCAGGAAGTAGGAATCGCCTGGTGGGCACGGGGACAGACACACATGGTACGGCCATGATGTGACAAGGAGCAGTGATGTGACAAGGAGCAGTGATGTGACAAGGAGCAGTGATGTGACAAGGAGCAGTGATGTGACAAGGGGCAGAGGGACAAGAGCGGCTGAGCAAGAAGGATGGGAAACCAAGGCAAAGACAGTGAGAGGGGCAGATGGGGCTGTGACAAACAACGACGGACTTTGAGGCTTTACAAGTGATAACTATTACTCTCTCAATATTAAAAAGGCGGAAGTGGCTGAATAGCGTAAAAGACTCCTCTCATCCCTCTTCCTCTCCCTTGTCCACTCACCATCAAACACCTGGTGCTGGCGGAGGTGCAGCACTCACCATCAAACACCTGGTGCTGGCGGAGGTGCAGCATTCACCATCAAACACCTGGTGCTGGCGGAGGTGCAGCACTCACCATCAAACACCTGGTGCTGGCGGAGGTGCAGCATTCACCATCAAACACCTGGTGCTGGCGGAGGTGCAGCACTCACCATCAAACACCTGGTGCTGGCGGAGGTGCAGCATTCACCATCAAACACCTGGTGCTGGCGGAGGTGCAGCATTCACCATCAAACACCTGGTGCTGGCGGAGGTGCAGCACTCACCATCAAACACCTGGTGCTGGCGGAGGTGCAGCATTCACCATCAAACACCTGGTGCTGGCGGAGGTGCAGCACTCACCATCAAACACCTGGTGCTGGCGGAGGTGCAGCACTCACCATCAAACACCTGGTGCTGGCGGAGGTGCAGCACTCACCATCAAACACCTGGTGCTGGCGGAGGTGCAGCACTCACCATCAAACACCTGGTGCTGGCGGAGGTGCAGCACTCACCATCAAACACCTGGTGCTGGCGGAGGTGCAGCACTCACCATCAAACACCTGGTGCTGGCGGAGGTGCAGCATTCACCATCAAACACCTGGTGCTGGCGGAGGTGCAGCATTCACCATCAAACACCTGGTGCTTGCGGAGGTGCAGCACTCACCATCAAACACCTGGTGCTGGCGGAGGTGCAGCATTCACCATCAAACACCTGGTGCTGGCGGAGGTGCAGCACTCACCATCAAACACCTGGTGCTGGCGGAGGTGCAGCACTCACCATCAAACACCTGGTGCTGGCGGAGGTGCAGCATTCACCATCAAACACCTGGTGCTGGCGGAGGTGCAGCACTCACCATCAAACACCTGGTGCTGGCGGAGGTGCAGCATTCACCATCAAACACCTGGTGCTGGCGGAGGTGCAGCACTCACCATCAAACACCTGGTGCAACACCTGGTGCTGGCGGAGGTGCAGCACTCACCATCAAACACCTGGTGCTGGCGGAGGTGCAGCACTCACCATCAAACACCTGGTGCTGGCGGAGGTGCAGCACTCACCATCAAACACCTGGTGCTGGCGGAGGTGCAGCACTCACCATCAAACACCTGGTGCTGGCGGAGGTGCAGCACTCACCATCAAACACCTGGTGCTGGCGGAGGTGCAGCATTCACCATCAAACACCTGGTGCTGGCGGAGGTGCAGCATTCACCATCAAACACCTGGTGCTGGCGGAGGTGCAGCACTCACCATCAAACACCTGGTGCTGGCGGAGGTGCAGCATTCACCATCAAACACCTGGTGCTGGCGGAGGTGCAGCACTCACCATCAAACACCTGGTGCTGGCGGAGGTGCAGCACTCACCATCAAACACCTGGTGCTGGCGGAGGTGCAGCACTCACCATCAAACACCTGGTGCTGGCGGAGGTGCAGCACTCACCATCAAACACCTGGTGCTGGCGGAGGTGCAGCATTCACCATCAAACACCTGGTGCTGGCGGAGGTGCAGCACTCACCATCAAACACCTGGTGCTGGCGGAGGTGCAGCATTCACCATCAAACACCTGGTGCTGGCGGAGGTGCAGCACTCACCATCAAACACCTGGTGCTGGCGGAGGTGCAGCACTCACCATCAAACACCTGGTGCTGGCGGAGGTGCAGCACTCACCATCAAACACCTGGTGCTGGCGGAGGTGCAGCACTCACCATCAAACACCTGGTGCTGGCGGAGGTGCAGCACTCACCATCAAACACCTGGTGCTGGCGGAGGTGCAGCATTCACCATCAAACACCTGGTGCTGGCGGAGGTGCAGCACTCACCATCAAACACCTGGTGCTGGCGGAGGTGCAGCATTCACCATCAAACACCTGGTGCTGGCGGAGGTGCAGCACTCACCATCAAACACCTGGTGCTGGCGGAGGTGCAGCACTCACCATCAAACACCTGGTGCTGGCGGAGGTGCAGCACTCACCATCAAACACCTGGTGCTGGCGGAGGTGCAGCACTCACCACCAAACACCTGGTGCTGGCGGAGGTGCAGCACTCACCATCAAACACCTGGTGCTGGCGGAGGTGCAGCACTCACCATCAAACACCTGGTGCTGGCGGAGGTGCAGCACTCACCATCAAACACCTGGTGCTGGCGGAGGTGCAGCACCCAGCGCGGCACGGAGGGCAGTTTCTTGCCGTCGCCGCGCTTCACCAGCTGCACCTGCACGGCCAGGCTGCTGCCGGGCGCACAGGGCGTGATGTAGAGCAGCAGCAGGTACGTGTTGGGCGCGAGCGTGCTGGGATCCTTCCTGGGCAGCACGGAGAACTTGGGGGGCCGTGGCCTGAGGGGCCGAATGGGGGAAAAGGGGAAGTTAGGAGGGGGAAGGGGGAAAGGGTGAAGAAAAGAAGGGAAGGGAGAATACGAGGGAGGGATAAAGGCAGGGAGGGGGGGTTTAATCAGTACGCTAAAAGTGATTTCACTTTGGTAACCGTTCCTTGCACCTCATGTCCTTGCACCTCATGTCCTTGCACCTCAAGCTGTTGTACCCCATTCTGTGGCACCTCATGCTGTTGTGCGGAACCTTATGGTGTTGTGCGGTACCTTATGGTGTTGTGCGGTACCTTATGGTGTTGTGGTAGTAGACGAGTTGAGGTGCCTGGAAGCGGAGGTACGTGGGGAAGCCAAACACGTGGATGGGCCCCTCAAAGCCCTTCACGCCCTGCTGCCGAACAGCGCATAGGCAGTAGAGGGCAGGTGGGAGCAGTGCAGTGCGGGCAGGGTGAGAAGGGCGGCAGGCAGCACGAGCATGGGCATGAGTGGTGATGGAAGGTCATGAGTGGTGATGGAAGGGCATATGTTTTTTTTATGAAGCGCAAGTGCATGTGAGTATGGATGAGTGCGTGGCTGCATGATGTGTGTCGCCCTGCATTTGTGTCGCTCTGCATTTGTGTGGCCCTCTGCATTTGTGTGGCCCTCTGCATTTGTGTGGCCCTCTGCATTTGTGTGGCCCTCTGCATTTGTGTGGCCCTCTGCATTTGTGTGGCCCTCTGCATTTGTGTGGCCCTCTGCACGTGCAAACCAAATTCCCCATGCCACACATCCCCATGCCACACATCCCCATGCCACACATCCCCATGCCACACATCCCCATGCCACACATCCCCATGCCACACATCCCCATGCCACACATCCCCATGCCACACATCCCCATGCCACACATCCCCATGCCACACATCCCCATGCCACACATCCCCATGCCACACATCCCCATGCCACACATCCCCATGCCACACATCCCCATGCCACACATCCCCATGCCACACATCCCCATGCCACACATCCCCATGCCACACATCCCCATGCCACACATCCCCATGCCACATAGGGTGCTGCCTGCCCCCCCCCCCCTCCCCCCCCACGGCACGCACGAGTTGCTGCATGGCGAGGTCGCTGACGGGCCCCCCCTGGTCACGAGTGGCCATGCCGACGCCGTGGTGGGCGAAGGGGAAGTGGGAGAGGTCCACCACGTTCTCCGCCAGCACCTCGTAGCCGTACTGCAACCGCCGCGTGTAGTGCGGCAGCACCGAATACTCACTCCAATCCACCCCCTCCGGCAGCGGCAGCGGCGTGGCCTCCGCCTGCTGTGCTGAGTGCTCGTCAGGCCACACGAACAGCACTCCCTGAGGGGTGGGGTGGGTGGGGGGGGAAGGGGGGGGGAGGGTGGGCGTGCGTGGAGGAGAATGTGGTGAATGGGGGGCGAGTGGCTTGCGTGCGACAGCACGTTAGATGGACTGCTGTGAAGCACTGCACCTCCTCATGGGTGGCCATGTGACCCCCTCTGCCTTGCCTTGCCACAACAAGGAGCGGCACAGGTGGGTGCCTTGCCTTGCCACAACAAGGAGCGGCACAGGTGGGTGCCTTGCCTTGCCACAACAAGGAGCGGCACAGGTGGGTGCCTTGCCTTGCCACAACAAGGAGCGGCACAGGTGGGTGCCTTGCCTTGCCACAACAAGGAGCGGCACAGGTGGGTGCCTTGCCTTGCCACAACAAGGAGCGGCACAGGTGGGTGCCTTGCCTTGCCACAACAAGGCACAGGTGGGTGCCTTTTGCCTTGCCACAACAAGGAGCGGCACAGCTGCGTGCTGTTCCTTCCTCCACCGCCCGCATAGATGCACGCGAGCAAGCAGAGCAGCCGCCCACCAGCATTGGCGGGGCGGCAGTGGATGTGACTCTGCCACTCCCCGCCTTGCGGGTGGCCTCAACATCTCGCACCTCTCATTCTCTTGCCGCGCGTGCTTGGGGGATCCCAAACCCTAAACTCAACACCTGGCGGCCGTCTCTTTGCCTTACCCCGCCATGCCTCTCCGCCAGTGCGCCTGGTACACGCAGGCTGCACCACGGCCACCCGCCGTGCATGCCTCTGGTCGTCAGATGAGCGTCCCAAGGCCAAGGGCAACCAAGAGTCGCTCAAGCCTCGCCCATGGGCACTCACGTGGAACTCCCTCACGGGGAACGCAGTGGCGCACGCGCGCGGGGAGCACACGGCGCGGGGGGGCTGCCCCGGCTGCTCTGGCGCGGCCTGCGGGATGAGCTCGCATGCGCCACTGCCTGCAAACGCCCACCCGTGGTACGAACACGCCAGCCGCCCCTCCGCGTCTATGCGCCCCTGTGGCCGTTGGGCGGGGGGCGGGGTGAGAGTAGGTGGGTGAGCTGGGAACACATGCCATGGGAATTGTAACGCATGCTGCCTTACGCCAACGGGTGAGGCCATAACACCTCCGCTGCGCCTATAACACCTCCGTTTTGACGCAGTGGTAGCGGGGTGTTAAAAGAATTGTTGAGATGCGAAAGGGTCCGATGGGAATACATGCCATGGGAAAAGGTGAGATGGGAGGCGGGGTGGTGGCGCAGGCAGGGCTTGCCTCGGAGAGCGGCACGAGGCGGTGCGGGCACTGGTCGAGGAAGCAGCGCCACGACCCCGCGGCGTCGCGCCAGAACACGAGCGGGCGGCCCACGACGGTGACGGCGTGCGGGCGAGCCGCGTCCATGTCGGCCGCCACGCCCACGGCGTACCACGCGCGGCTCCACTCGAACGTCCCGCCCTCCTCCGCGCCCCCGTCTGCCGCTGACGCTCTCAGCTGCGCCTCTGCATCGCCCGTTACAGTCACATTGTCTCTGCTCTCCTCGCTGGAAGCGGACTCCGCGACGAGCGCCGCTCTGGGGGCGCGGGACGGCGGGCGATGGGGCAGGCGCTGGTCGGCGGACACGTGCGGACGCACGCCGATCTGCGGCAGGCGCAAGCTGTTCGCACCGAGCAGGTGGCGACGCGGCTGCAGCGGATGCAATGCGGCGCGAGCAGACCGGGCCGACGGTCGACGACGGGCCGCCAGTGGCGCACTGCCGACCGCAGCGCGCGGACGGACGCGACAGCCCAGCGCTGCCTCCATGGGGGGGGGGGGGGGGGATTCTTCTGTGGGAAGGACGAGGGTGTGCTCGACAGGTGTGGTGTGGATTTGGAACGCCTGCTCGCACTGCTCCCCCGATCACCACTGAAGCGGCTCTTTTCTGCGCGCCCCTGGAGCAGTGGGCCTGGGGGAAGTGTGAGTCGTGCGTGACTGACTGGCTAGCCAGTGTGCCAGGTTCCGCCTGTTGGGGGTGTCAAGCTGGGATGGTCGGCCGGCCATCGTGATTGGTGCAACTAAAGGCGGATAGATGCTTGCGCCAATCGCTGGAGGATGGCGAGATCCAACACGGCTCGGCGCAATAATGCAGGCTCAGCCTCGTTTCCTCAACACCGACCCCAAGCTAACGGTATGAAGTTTTCGATATCTGGATTAAAATCTTCTATTACGAACCTGTATTATTCTAGCTAGGCTAAGGAACAAAAGAGAGCTAAGGGAGGGGGTGATAATGGAGAGTGAGTGCGTGATAGAATGGGATGGCACAGGAACATGCGAGAGCAAAAAACGTAGGGACACCCCACGACTAGCCTACTTAGATTCCTTAGCAGCACCCTACCCGGCCTCTACACCCACATATCCACCAGGTAGGGTGCATCCACCCATGCAGCGTCCCACCCACCCAACATCCTGGTCCATGTCCGATCCACCCAAACTTCCGCCAAGCCCCTCATCATTGATGCCGGGCGCACCTGGGCTCATTGCTAAGCCACCACCATGGCAACCTTCCGCTTTTTTCAGGGCAAGGGGGAAAGGACATCCTGATTTTCCAGGGCATTGGAAGACTTCACCCTGTGGTTGCAGGGCATTCTCTTGTTGCAAGACTTCACCCAGTGCATTATTGGTGGCCAGCAGGTTGGGCGGGGGGAAAGGGGTGGATAAGGTGCAGGAGAGATGTCACTTGGTGGATGCGGGCAGGAGCTTCAGCAGCTGCACGGCCCAGGAGAGAAGGTTCTGCAGGGCGTGAGCACGGGCAGTGCGGTGAGAGGGGAGGCAGTGTGGTGAGAGGGGAGGGCAATGCGGTGAGGAGTAAGGGGAGACAATTATTGGAACAGTAGGGAAGGTGGCGCAATAAGAGGAAGAGGCAGCCAGGCAGTCCCGCAGGCAGTGAGGTGAGGGAGTGGCGGCATGCAAGCACACGCACATGCACACGCACGCACTCATGTGCGCTCACCCTCACACACGCACATGCACACACACGGACGCACACGCACACTCAGCACATGCGCATGCACACACGCACACGCGCACAGACACACACACACACACACACACACACACACACACCCACACGAACGCGCGTGCGAGCACACACACACACAAACTCTCATGAACACAGAGGGCAGGCAACAAGAAGCATGGCATGCAAGCAGAGGCACTCACCAGGGCAGCAGAGGCACTCACCAGGGCAGCGGAGCCGGGCTTGAAGGTTGGCTCGGGTATGTCCCTCACGAACCTGGTGGTGGAGGGATGGGCCGTGCGAGGTGCAGCGGATGAGAGGTTGCAATACACATGGAAATGCATCAGCAGGACTGGTGCTCGCCAGCGCATGGGTCGTGTGTACATGTGTGGATGGGTGCTCATGCTGCATGCATATGCCATGCCCGGATCCATGCAAACAGCTGCGCAAGTGTGTGGCTCGGATGTATGCACGTAAGGGCGGGTAACATTGCAATGAACATTGCAAATGTTCGGACCTATGCGTGGGTTGGACGATTTGCAAAGGCTGTGTAACGCATTGACGAACCCCGCCACACATTTTGAACATTATGTCCATTTTCTTCGCCAGCACGACTGGTTTCCTGGAAAACCGCCCCTATAAGTCTAAACATTAAGTTTGACCACCCTTTAAGCGCTGGAGTGGGGCAGAGAATCAGGTGGGGGCTGGTTCCGAAGAGTGTTTAGCTTATACAATAAATATGCAAACACATTCGGGGGCAGATACATAAAGCCAACATTGACGTCCCCGCTGGGGATGGGTCTAGAAGTAAAGTTCAAGATGATGGGGCGCAGGTTCTTTTGGGAGGTACCCTTGATTTTTGTTCAACTCAGGGTGAGTACCCTGTAATGACCATCTTTGCGCATTACCCTATATTCTTCGCAAATCGTCCAACCCGCACATATGTGCGAACATTTGCAATGTTCGTTGCAATGTTACACGCCCTAAGTGACTCTGACGCTGTGCATGCATGCGTGCGTGTGGCAGTGTGCACTCACACAATGCGCAGAGCACCGTTTTCTGGTTGGCAGCGAATGAAGGAGCAGCCGCGGCTGAATGGGAGCGGGCGACCGTTCACCTCTGACGAGGGGGGTGGGAGGGAGGAAGGGATTGGCAGCGGGGCAATGAGGTGACGATGTGCACAAGGAAGGGGGACGAGTAGCATGACAGGAATGGCCCACCTGCATGCCACCTCACCCCACCTGCGTGGCACATCACCCCACCTGCATGCCACCTCACCCCACCTGCATGCCACGTCACCCCGCAGGCACGGGCATCCCCCGTGGAGATGTCATCAATAACGAACGCCACTCCCGCCGGCATGGCATGCAGCACGCGCCTCAGGTGCTGCTCCACCGCCTGGGGGCACGTGGGGTGTGTGGTCGGTGGTGTGGGCGGCAGAGCAGGGCGACATGGGAGGGTGGCGTATGTGGTAGGGGAGAAGGAGGTTTGGGGGGTTTCATACAACACACCCAAGCATTGGCAGCTTGCATGGCAGGTGGGGCAGCGGCGCACCTCTTTACCGAGGAGGGCATCCGGGTAGATCATATCTTGGTATTCACACCCCTCCGCCATGCACGCCACTGCGCCCGCCACGTCCCGTGCGTTCACCGCCGCGTACATCCGCCGCGCCACCTGCCACGCCTCGCAGCCATCATACTGCCCCTCGCACCCACCCCTTTTCCCCTCCGCCTCTCCCTCCCCGTCCCCGTTCTCACCGCCCCGTCCTTCCGCGCCCCCCACCGTCGCTCGCACTGCGCACCACCTCCGCGCCCCCTGATGCGCGCGCGCGCCCACCATCGTCTCTCCGCGCAGCCTCCTTGCTCCGCGCGGCGGAACCGCGAGAGCGACAGAACCACCGCCGTTGCTGCCGGAGGCGACGGCGGTGGAGGCAGTGCGGTCGATGGGGGCGGGCAGGCGGAGTGAGAATGCGGTAGATGCCGTCATGAGTGCGCACGCTGCCTGCTGTCCGCCGCTGTTAGTCGCGCGCTGGTGCTCTGCCAAGTGTGCTCAACGTCCGCCGCCTGCGCTGCTGGCGCGCTTTACAGTCGTTCCAGCGCGATTCTCTGGTTTGTCGTCACATGCGCACATTCGCAGGTTCCTCGTGACGCGCGACCGCAATTCCCGTTCGTCACCTGGCTGTTGCGCTGGTAAGGCACAAGCTTCAATTGGAAATGCGTGTTTGCTTATAATTTTGAGAGAAAAAAAAATAAAAATGTTATGAATGGACTAACTGAGTGCATGAGTTAATATCGAGGTTATGATTGCGAAAGACTGACGATAAATAAGGGGGAAATCCCTGCTAGGCGAGGGCCACGGAAAAACTAGGCTCGGAAGGTTGGCGAAAACTGCGGGGCGGCTCGGTGTGGTTTGGGGCGAGGTTGCAGGCCGAACCAGCTGACACGGAGCCCTCGGAACTGTACCGCTAATATGTGACTAACTCCTTACAGGAACTATCACTAATCCACAATATATCAACCCTTCAATATTAGATTCTTTTCTAATTAGGCTTGCATGTCACTTACATGATTACATACTGTGTCGGATAATTAGTATATTCAGTGTACATACTAATTTGGGGTTATTAGGTTGTCCCAAATCACTGTATGAAGAAATCGTTGTTTCTGTGCGGTTTCAATTCGTTTCGGTTCGGTTGGTCACCCTAAAATGAACAAACTGCAAACTGTATTTTTTATTGCAAGACGATCCTTGGTTGGGAAGATATCGGCCGAATCCCTCCACGAAAACCCGTTCGCCCCTGCGGGTTTTCCTCGGAGGGATTTTCGTTTTCCCGCCGTCGCGTTGCGGGGCACGCGAGGGGCGGGAGCCAGCCAAACCGCCCGCCCGAAACGAGCCTCGCCAGCTCGGAGTGACGCGAGGTGGTCCCCGCTCGAGCTGGCGTTGACCCCACATGCTCCCCCCGTCTGCACCAACCCCTCTGTCCGTCGAGTAAATCCGCCTCCGTCGACGGATTCCGTCTCGAATCGACGGAAAGTGGTGCAGACAAAAGCGTGGCAGAAACGCGCCACAGAGCAGTTCGATACAGAACACGGCCGCAACTGAAATAAAAGCGTATACGTGAACAGATAAATATACAAACTGCAATGGCCAAACTTGATTAGGAATAGGAGGCACAAAAAAAAAGGGGCATTCCCTATAATTCTCATTAATACGTCTATCATCAATTCTAATCTTATTCATGTGCAGGTGCCAGGTAGAACACCTGTCGACGGTTCCGCTACCCGTGAGCCGTTTAGCAAGTGAATATGAACTTTATGAACATGCATTCTCGTACCACCGCCTTTCTAGCACGCTGCGGGGACCGACTCAACCGAGTAAGAAGACGATGGGTCAGGCGTTACTTTCACCGATCAGCTCGACGCCGCTCGGTCGAACAGCATTTGTTGAGACCAGCTCGTCGAGCAAAGCACACCGAGCAGTGCCCATCGAAGGTTCCCGTCGACCACTAATGTGCAATAGCAATGCCCGTCGACGTCGTCGACTAGATCCCGTCGAGCAGAGCCTGCGATGGCAATTTCGTCGTCGACCGTCCGGTCGTCGACCGGATCCCGTCCTGCACCAGTTTTCTCCTGCGTTTTAAAGCGCACCGATGTGAAAATAAGTCTTTCGTTGATACGACATAAAACGAAGTGTCGTCGAACAGAGTTTGAAAACGAATCAGTGCCATGTATGAATTACCGACCTTTTCATGTAGTGTAAAAGTCGTACAATTTGGAAAGCTAGAATTTCTTGAATATAATGTCTTTTATGTATTTCCTACTTGGAAAATATGGTATGTTCTACGGAATAATAAAATGCAGCTGCCAAACTCTACTGCAACATTAACATTGCTTGTGTTGATTGTCCACATTCACGACATGTATTAACGTATAGTAAAACTAGAGCATTGTTGATTGGTTATGTGATTGTGAGTCTCGTTGCTACAAAGAGAAGTGAAACTGGGGTGCTGGCGGCGATAGATATGCTTGGTCGAGTGAAATAAACTTCTCGACCATTTTGCTCTGTCTGTCGAAATCTTTCGTTTTGACCAATGGGGATAATGCGCAGCTCGACAACTTCCGCGTCGAATGCAGATGCTGACATGTCAAAATCTAGAAACGGCTTCTCCTGTCGAGAATCAATTCCATCGAACAACGTCTCGGTAATTCTGTTTTCTCGAGTGTGAAATCGGAACCTTATCGAATGAGTTTCCCTGTTTGACAGAAAGTAATGCAGTACTGTTTCGACATAAATGTGAAAGTGTACGGGCAAAGTTTTTCAACATGCTTGTCGAACTGTCACTTACCGCAACACAGACAAAAAGAAATTCACGGAAACGTTTAGCAAGATCCCTAAGTATTGTCGAACATCCTGAAAGCACCTCATGTCGAACAGCACATTTGATTTCTCGTCGAAGATTTTTTTTTTTGCCGCAAATTTGAAATGTTGTCGAATGCAATACACCCTTTTAGAGCCAACTAGGGCTCTGTCGAAGTCAGAAAAACGCAGATATTAAGTATAAACGCCCTTCCGTCGAGAATTGACACATTTTCGACGGGAATACCCCTTCCGTCGAGAACAAAATGTCTGCACAAATAGTAACAAAAGTATATTAATTTTAGGGCCTTGGCTGATATTTTGAGATACAAAACACTTTTTTTTTTAATTATACAATAGTATATCGAGTTGTCTCCCGTCGAGCTCCATCAATTTCCACTGTTACGGCTGACATATATATTGTCATAAGAATACGACATTGAACCCGCGGGTTTTGGAGGGTTTTTTGGCCTGGTCAGCCGGGAATTTCTGGGGGACCGGAGGGATTCCGCGGGTTTTTCGTTTTGCCTCGAATGTCATTTGTGCCAGGGCGGGCGGGGCGGCATGTGATGACGTCACCCGTGTGTATATAATAGGGTTTGCATGCGATCGCGGCTTGCACGCAAATTGCGCTGTCAATCAGCCCTCGTTGTCACTGGGTAGGCGCAGGAGAAAGCAACCTGCACCATGTGCCCGTCAGTGCGCCCCCTTTGCTCGCAATCTAGCACCTTACCTTGGCGGTCGACTAGAGCTGATCGTTATAGCAATTGCTCTTCTTGAGGCTGGAAGAGGAGATTCTCGTTGGTATCAAATATCTTCATATCGCGTACGCATCGATGGACGACGACGGCGAGGATTGCGTGTATTTCGGGCGCGCGTTGGAGCGCGCGGAGGGCGCGGGGGGGCGCAAGATGCACCTAGCGCTGGCGGAGGGGCGCGCGAAGCAGGCGGTGCCGCCGTGGCAGCAGGAGGCGCGCGACGAGGAGGGCCGGCGGCGGTTTCACGGCGCGTTCACGGGGGGATTTTCCGCGGGGTACTTCAACACCGTGGGGTCCAAGGAAGGTACTTCAACACCGTGGGGTCCAAGGAAGGTACTGCCGCCGCTTGCCGCGTGTGGTCTGGCACACGGAGGATGGTTCCCAAGGAATTTTCCCGTTGTCGGATTCCCGCGCGCTCAGGCGTCGTTGCGCTCGTCTGGGTGCTTCCGTTGTGGCGCGCTCGATTAAAGGAGGGGGTTAGGTGAAGCCACGGCTGAGGGGGCGACTGCAGCGTCACTCATCCCACTGATCCCTGCTTTCACCATCTTCCCCACCTACTCACCACCCCCACCCCCCCCCCCTCCCCACCATCGCCCCTCTCTCCCGCTCCCCCACCACCTCTTCAACCCCCCACCCCCCTGCACTCCAATCCCCCATTTCTTCACCCAGGGTGGCACCCTTCATCGTTCCGGTCGTCGCGCTCTGCGCGCGCGGAGGTGCGGCAGCAGAGCGTGGAGGCGCTGATGGACGCCGACGAGCGACACGACGCGCAGCGCAGCGCCGTGGCGGCTCACAGCGCGTTCGACACGTTCGGGTTCACCGCCGCTGAGCGCGCCCGCCACCTCGCCTCCACCGCGGACCGGCGCCCCTCCGCCATTCCCGGGGGAGCCGTGGCGGAGCTGCTGGCCCCTGCCGCTGACTCCATCGGTGAGATCGGGGGGAATGAAGGGGAGAGAAGGGGGCAGTTGGCTATGGTGGGTGGTGGCAGTGCAGTGAGGGAATGCTGTTGCGGGCTGGCACATGGTGACTTCGTGCCTGCGTGCACCACGGAGGGCTAGCAGGGCACTGAGGGTTCCCTGCCTCCACTTGCTGCCCACCCCACCCCTCGCCCACCACCACCCATTGGTACTTGACTACTCTGCTCTTCACGTCTTTACCCCCTGCCCTGCCATTTCCAACCGTCTAGTGCCCCAGTACACACCATCTCTCCGGCCCCCCTTTCTTTCCACCCCTCCCCTCTTCCGACCCATCTCCCCAACGCATCGCCCCAACGCATCGCCCCAACGCATCGCCCCAACGCATCTCCCCAACGCATCGCCCCAACGCATCGCCCCAACGCATCTCCCCAACGCATCTCCCCAACGCATCTCCCCCCACCCCTCCCTCCCCCCCCCCCCCCCGGCAGGCAAGGCGCTGCTGCGCAGGATGGGGTGGAGGGAGGGCAGGGGGCTGGGGCCCGACGAGGTGGCAGCTTCCAGGAAGGTGCAGCGCGAGGGCAGGCGGGCAATGCTGGCGCTGGCAGCGGGAGGGCGAGGGCGCGGGGAGGGGAGAGGAGACGACGAGGAGGGGGGGGAGGTAGAGGGGGAGGAGGACGACGAGGAAGGGGAAGCTTGGGGGGGTGGAGGGGGAATGGTGAGGAAGGAGAGGGGGGCGAGGGGCGGCAAGGAGGGGGGGGCGTTGGCATCAGCAGCGGCAGCAGAGGCGGCGGTGGCGGCCGCGCTGATGGCGCCCAAGCGGGACACCAGGGGGGTGGGGTTCAACGCCTTCCAGGGCGCTGAGGATGTGCGAGGTCAGGCTTGCAGAGAGGTGGTGGGGCGTGCAGAGAGGTGGTGGGGCATGCAGAGAGGTGGTGGGTCGTGCAGAGAGGTGGTGGGGAGTGCAGGGGGGTGGTGGGGCGCGCAAGGGGGTGGTGGGGCATGCAGAGAGAGTTTTTGTGCTATCAAGGAAACAAGGCAAAGAGAGGAGGAGGAGAGTATGAGAGGGAGAGAGAGTGGGCTCGTCCGATGAGTGCCATTCTTGCAGTGACCGCTTTTCAAACTTGACTGCCGTGTTCACAAGGTCCGCTGAAGCTCCACTTCCTCTCTGCTTCACTCACACTGCTTATTGCAACTCCCTCATCTCATCCCTGCTTCCCGCCTTCTCTCCCCCCTCCCTTGTCCCCCTCTCTGTTCTCTGGGGAGTGGGAGCAGAGCACAGGCAAAGGACGGCAGGGGGAGTGAGAGGAGGGGAGAGGGTTGGAGAGAGGGGCCTGGGTGGGCGGCGCAGGGCAGGCGGCATGCAGTCGCTGTTTGCGGCAGGGAGCGGGCGGGTGGCGGGGGGGTTTGGCATCGGGGCGCTGGAGGAGGCTGGGGCTGAGGACGAGGATATCTACGACTCCGGTGAGATGGTGGAGTGCGATGGAGTGCGGTGGTGGTGTTGGTGGTGGGTAATTTGGTGTGAGAGCGTGTGGTGGTGTGGGATGGGATCAGGTGACGGAGCAAAGAAATGGTTGATTGCGCATGGTGGCATGGCACATTACCATGTGAGAGCTTTCGTGTTCTCCTTCACTGCGCCCTCCTCGCCGCTCGCAGTGTGTCACCTCACCCCGTCGCCCTCGCCCTCGCCCCTTTCCCCCCATTTGCGCTGTGTGCCAGAGATACCGGCGGGGGAGCTGCACGAGGTGGATGAGGACGAGGACGAGGGGGAGGGCGAGGGGCCACGCGTGCAGGGTGGAGGGGCCTTCATGCTTGAGGGCAGGCGGGGGCAGCAGGGGGCGCAGGGGTTGGCGCAGCAAGGCGTGCCGTGGATGGGAGGGGCGGGGCAGCACCATGGGAGCGGCGCCGCTGTGCTGCGGGGCTTCTGTGAGGGGCGCGTGGCGCTGGAGGAATCCAAATGGTACCCCCGCCCGCATGTTCTGCCCTTGCCTCGCCCCGCATGTTCTGCCCTTGCTTCGCCTGCACTTCCTGCATCCGAAAGTGTGCTGCTGCTGCGTGCCTTCCTGCCCACCACATGAATTGCTCCCTGCCCAGCCCACCGCGCTGCTTCTCTCCTTACATGCTTGTCCCCGTTCACTTCCACTCACGCTGCTTCACCTTTTCACACATGTGCTGCTGTCCTCCCTCACACCCTTCCAACCCCCCTCCAGGTACCCGCCCCCCCACGTGCCCTCCTCCTTCACGCCCCACCACGTCTTCCCCTCCTCCGCACCCCCCTCCGCCTCACCAGCGCCCTCCCCACTCGCCCCGCCACCAGCCCCTCCGCCTGCGGACGAGGCGGTGCGGGCAGCGGTGGAGGGCGTGGCGGCCATGGTGGCGCGCTGTGGGGCGCACGTGGAGGCGCTGCTCACGCAACAGGCGGGGGGAGGGGCGGCGCACGGCCAAGGGGCGAGGGAGGAAGGGGTAGGAGAGCGCAGTGAGCTTGCCCCGGCGCGGCTGGCGTTCCTGGTGGGCGGGGAGGGCAGTGCTTACTACAGGCGCCGCGTGTGGGAGCTGGCGGAGAGGCACAGGGCGGCGGAAGGCAGGGCAGCAGCGGGCAAGGCGGTGGAGAGCAGTGGGGGGGTGCGGCTGGGGCCTGATGCTCGGGGTGCGCTGCTGGGCGAGCAGCCGTTGCCTTCCTCCCAGCCTTCCCCTGCCCTGCCTCCATCATCTCACCCCACATCCACCTCTGCTGCTCCTCCTGCTGCACCTTCTGCCTCTCCTGCCGCTCCTTCCCCTCCCACCGCGCCGGCCTTCCAGCAGCATGGGGCGGCGGCTGAGCTGGCAGCAATGATGGCGGCGCGCTTCCACAGCAGCGGGCACGAGGACAGGGCTGGCAAGGCCGGCATGAGCAGTGAGGGGGCGGCGCTTCCTGCTGCGCCCAGGGAAGACACGGCGCTGGTAGGGGCGGCAGTGGTGGTGGCGAGGCGGAGGGAGGAGGCGTGGAGGCCGCTGCCTCTGCTGTGCAGGCGGTTCAACCTGGCCGACCCGTTCGCGGGGAAGGTGAGATGGGCGTGTCACCCTGTGAGATGGGCGTGTCACCCTGTGAGATGGGCGTGTCACCCTGTGAGATGGGCGTGTCACCCTGTGAGATGGGCGTGTCACCCTGTGAGATGGGCGTGTCACCCTGTGAGATGGGCGTGTCACCCTGTGAGCTGCGTTAGGCATCTCACCTGTTTGCTGAAAGTATGTATGCTGCATATCATGTGAAAATACACAAAGAATGAAACAGAGAAAGAAACATCTTGCGACGTTGATGTTGCAAATATCTTCCAACTAAGCGTGTGATGCAGCCCACGGACACATCACATATTTTGGAAGGCGGGAAATGAGCCTTGTGTTGTCGTTTTGTGGCAACAAGTTTCTTGATGCACCCAGCGGCCGGGCAGCGGTGGTGGGGGAGCGGTGGTGGGGCAGCGGTGGTGGGGCAGCAGGGCTGTGTTTGGGTGCCACCGGCATTCTCCTCTGCTCCCTGCCCTTTTCGACACATCCACTCCCCTTCTTCCTCCCTCTCTGTATTCTGCCCCGCTGGTCATGCCAGCCTGCCACTTGTTCACCCGCCCAAATGCTTCAATCTGCTTGCGCGCTGCACTGCTGCATTGCAGTCATTCGTTTTCACCAATTCACACTGCTTTTCTCACTCTCCTTTCTCTTCTACTTTCGCCTCGTCCCTCCACCACAGGCCCCTCCCCCTCCTCTCCACCGCCCCTCTCAGCTCGACACCCTCACCTCCTTCCCCCAAACCCTCCCCTCCGCCGCACCAGCTCCCACTGCTGCCCCCTCGTCTCCCCTCTCCCTCCCCGCTCCCCCTCCCGCTGCGCCTGCCATGGCTCCTGGGCGTGATGGGCGGATGGAGGGGCGCGAGGAGGGACACACGAGGGAAGCGATTGGGGGAGGGAAGGATGATACAGGGCGAGAGAGAGAGGAGAGCAAGGAAGCGTGGGAGGAGGAGGAGGAGGGGCAGGCAGCAGCGGAGGCGGTGGAGAACCGCCCCATGGATCTCTTCAAGGTAAGCTGCCCCTCGCCTGCTCTCCCCTCGCCTGCTCTCCCCTCGCCTGCTCTCCCCTCGCCTGCTCTCCCTCGCCTGCTCTCCCCTCGCCTGCTCTCCCCTCGCCTGCTCTCCCCTCGCCTGCTCTCCCCTCGCCTGCTCTCCCCTCGCCTGCTCTCTCCCCTCGCCTGCTCTCCCCTCGCCTGCTCTCCCCTCGCCTGCTCTCCCCTCGCCTGCTCTCCCCTCGCCTGCTCTCCCCTCGCCTGCTCTCCCCTCGCCTGCTCTCCCCTCGCCTGCTCTCCCCTCGCCTGCTCTCCCCTCGCCTGCTCTCCCCTCGCCTTCTCTCCCCTCGCCTTCTCTCCCCTCGCCTGCTCTCCCCTCGCCTGCTCTCCGCTCGCCTGCTCTCCCCTCGCCTGCTCTCCCCTCGCCTTCTCTCCCCTCGCCTTCTCTCCTCTCGCCTGTGCTCGCCCCTCGCCTGTGTTCTCATCTCCCGCTCTCCCATCTCCCGCACTCCCATCTCCCGCTCTCCCATCTCCTGCTGTTGCCTGTTCCTCTCGCTCTTTTGTCAATCTGGGTTGTCATGAATGTTTGACAATTGTGTTCCGTTCAACCCTCATCTCATCTCCCCCGCCGCTCAGGCCATCTTCTCAGACGATGAAGACAGCGACGGCGATCCTCGTGCCATGTCAGCAGCGCCAGGTGGCATTGATGACGTGGCAGCAGCAGAAGCTGCCACGCGGGCGCTGGCCCGGCTGGAAGCAGGTGACTTCCTGGAGGGGCTGGGCGAGGAGCTGGGCTTGCAGGTGGACCCGGGGGAGGTGCGACGCGGGGCAGGGGGCGAAGGGCGGCGAGGGGAGAGGGAGGGTGGCAAGGGTGCGGAGGGGGAGAGTAAGGTGGGGAAGGGGAGGGCAGGGAAGGAGCAGGAGGGTGGTGTGTGGGGCCAGGGGGGTAACGGTTCTGGCTTGGCAGGCAGTGCAGGGGGTGCGGTTGCAGCAGAGCGGGTAGAACAAGCAGGAGAAGGCAGGGAGAACATGACAGGCGGAAGGGGGGGGAGTGAAGCACACGTGAGGGAGGGGCAGCAGGGTGACCAGGGAGGCAGTGCAGGTGGTATGGGTGATGCAGATAGAGGCACGAGAGGTGCTGCCATGGGGGAAGGATGGGGCGCTCCTTCTGCTGCTGCTGCTGCTCCAGGTGCCGCGGGGGAGGCAGCAGGTGCTGTGAAGCGGAAGAAGCGCGTGCTGACGTCATCGTCATCATCATCATCTGCAACGTCGCGGTCTGACTCGGACAGTGCAGGCTCTTTGTCAGGTGGGGGGGAGGGGAGGAGGAGGAGGAAGGAGGGTGAGAAGAAGAGGAGCAAGAAACGGTCACGAGAGACTGATGGGGGGAAAAAGCGAAGGAAGCGAAGGAAGAAACGAGACAGTGGGAGTTCAGGAAGTGAGGAATCCGATGATGCAGGGAGGAGGAGGAAGAAGAAGCACAAGAAGAAGGCATCACGGAGAAAGCACCACAGGGGAAGGCATGAGAGCAGCAGTGAGAGCGATGGGAGCAGCAGTGAGGGGGACTACTGTGGGAGCGACAGCAGCAGCGAGAGGAGGCACATCAAGAGCAAACGGCGGCGGCGTGGTGACAAAGGGGGGCGCAAGAGGCACAAGTAGTGACATGATGGGTGAAACCGATGTGTTGTGACGTTTCAGAAGCTATGTGGTATATACGGTGATGAAGTTTTGCTAGTAGTTGTCAGAATGGTCAATGTGACATGCCATAGTATTGAAGCCCTCGGCCCAAGTTGCCAACTTCGATGTTGAGGGCTCTGCACCAGCGTGTTGCGATTTGAGACGTCACAAACTTGAAAAAGGTGTACTCTTATAGAAACATGGATGTACTGGTATGAACTGGTACAGACAGCATGAACTGGTATGCACTGTTATAGTATGTGCGCGCGACATGCAAGGGAGCAATTAATTCCGTAGTGCTGGTAGATGGAAAATGAATTAATCACCTGTACATAACCTAGCAGCGAGATGGACAGAGATAGGGTATGCATTGTGCCACAAGAATCTTGAATCAAGTGTGTAGATGCCCCGTGGTTTCACCATAACATTTCCTCTGCAATGCTGCATTTTGCGAGTGCAACTGCCGCACCATCACTGCTCCGTGCCCCGTGTGTCTCGCTTGCAGATGGGGCACACCGCGCGGCGCCTCAACCACTCGTCAATGCACTGCCGGGAAAGGGAGGGGCAGCAGCCAACAGAAGAAGGGATGGCGGAGGGAGGACAGGCAGAATGATGAGAAAGGTGTTCCAAACATGGTTCACGTGCACAGAGGATGCTCGTGCAGGTGATAAGCAGTTCCATGTTTCATGGTACATTCCCAGCTCTGGACAGGGGTTCCGATGATCAGGGGCAACACCACCGCATCATATAGTCCCCTCCGTGTGCTCCCATATAGTTGTGTCATAGCAGTGGTAAGATTTGTCCATGACAGGCACGGATCGTGGTAGCAGCTGCAGTCAATCACGGTTCACTAGTTGACTTATAACGCGGTGGAAGGCGTTGACTCTGGTTGACTCACATCGTGGTGGAAGGCATTGACTCTGGTTGCCTCACATCGCGGTGGAAGGCGTTGACTCTGGTTGACTCACATCGCGGTGAAAGGCGTTGACTCTGGTTGACTCACATCGCGGTGGAAGGCGTGGGCGCAGGGCAGGCGGCGGATCACTTCAGGCGGTGAGGGCACCTCGATGCAAATGGCACATGGGTCCAAATCGCTGTCCTGTGCCTGGCAGGGGGGAGGTGGGCGATGGATGCGTGGCATGAGGGCGGTGAGGGCACCTCGATGCAAATGGCACATGGGTCCAAATCGCTGTCCTGTGCCTGGCAGGGGGGAGGTGGGCGATGGATGCGTGGCATGAGGGCGGTGAGGGCACCTCGATGCAAATGGCACATGGGTCCAAATCGCTGTCCTGTGCCTGGCAGGGGGAGGTGGGCGATGGATGCGTGGCATGAGGGCGGTGAGGGCACCTCGATGCAAATGGCACATGGGTCCAAATCGCTGTCCTGTGCCTGGCAGGGGGGAGGTGGGCGATGGATGCGTGGCATGAGGGCGGTGAGGGCACCTCGATGCAAATGGCACATGGGTCCAAATCGCTGTCCTGTGCCTGGCAGAGGGGAGGTGGGCGATGGATGCGTGGCATGAGGGCGGTGGAGGCACCTCGATGCAAATGGCACATGGGTCCAAATCGCTGTCCTCTGCCTGACAGAGGGGAGGTGGGCGATGGATGCGTGGCATGAGGGAAGAGGCGGAGTTGCCCTTGACAATGCTGCTACCCATGTTGCTGTGGTATGGCGGAATGTGGAAAAATACCACATGCATGGCAAGGGCAGCGTGCACTGCTGATGGTACATGCATCCCCAGAGCAGGGGGAACAGGCTGTTGCAATGCGGAGCAACAGGTGGAGAGCAGAGCAGGTACCGACCGTGACAACGGCGGTGGGCAGGGTGTTGATCTCCTCGGGGGTGGCACCGGGCCGCACGACGGGCGCTGAGATTTCGTCCAAAGCCAGCAGCATCTCGTAGTCCGACCTGTGGGAGGAGCGCAAGCAGCGTGGGGAGGGGAGCAAGTGACAGAAGCAAGGACTGCGAATCTGTGCGGTTAAGTGAGCGGTTGAGTGGGCGGTCTATGTTTGAGGCGCTAAATGAGATGTCGTCCAGCGCAAGGAGCATCTTGTTGTCCGACCTGTGCTCCCCACGGCAGGTAACAGCACAGGGAGAAGATCAGGTAAGAGAACCATGGGCAGGGGATGTGTGGGGTTAGGTGGGGGAGCGGAATGCGGAGAAGGCAGGAAGGAGAGTGAGGGAGTCGTGAGCACACAATGAATGGCAGAGCGGCTGGATTGCAATGAGTGGTTTGACCACCCAGCGTGGTTGAAGTGAAGGTTGACGTTTGCACAAGGCCAGTCAGAGCCAAGTCATGGGTAATTAGGAACTGAAAAAACTAGGCGCTAAGCTAAAGCAAAACACATCAGAGCAGCGCGGGGAGGGGGGGGGGGGGGGGAGGGGGGGGGGGGAGGGGGCGGGGAGGGGGCGGGGGGGGGGGGGGGGGGAGGGGGGGGCGCGGGAGGGGGGCGGGGGAGGGGGGGCGGGGACACACTCATTGAAGTCGCGGTCGATGGCGGCGAGGCGAAAGGCGAGGGGGAAGTTGCGCACGAGGGGGGGGGGGGGCGGGGGAAGGGGGCAATGCGGTGGAAGGCGGCGTCCACCCCTCCCATGCCCACCTCCAACGCCTGCCACAACCGCCAGACGCTGATGGGGGGAGGGGGAGGGATGTGTGCACAAAGAAGGGCGGAAAGCCAATTGAGCGGGCGGGCAGACGCCAAAAAGGTCAAGGAAGTGAGGGAGAGAAAGAAAAATGTGAGGCAACGAAGTATGGTGTTAGGAGAAGAAAGAAGGCTGTGGGGTCATGAACAGCGTAGCGACAGGATACAGGATGCAAGGGGAAGGGCCTCTCATACCACGTGCATGTGCGTGAGAGGGGAGATGAGTCTAAGAAATGCCAGCATTATAGTGGGAAATTTCGTGAGACGGGACTGTTAAAGTTGAGAGGTAAAAGGAGGAGAGGGCGAGAACTGAAGGAAGACGAGGGCAAGGAAAGGGCGAGGGTGAGGGTGAGGGTGAGGGTGAGGGTGAGAATGAGAATGAGGGGGCAAGGGCGCACGTCGGAGATGATTTCAGCGGCGGAGCGGAAGGACCTGCCCGCCCTGTCCCGCCTCCACGCCCCCATCACTTGCCGCCTCCTCTCCGCCTCCCCTCCCCTCCTGCTGGCCCCACCCTCCCCGCCCACTCCGACCTCCGCACCAGCAGCAGCCCCATCACCATCGCCATCAGCAGCAGCAGCAGCAGCAGCAGCAGCAGCTGCCCCAGCTGATTGCACATCACCCCCGGCATCATGCGCAGCAGCAGGCGCGTCCCCCCCAGCAGGGGCAGGTAGCACGTGGCGGGTGGCAGCGTGGTCGCGCAGCATGAGGCGGGTGAGCGCGGAGAACCGCTGCTGCAGCCGCGACCGACTCCCTCCACTGTCTCCCCTCGCCCACCCGCCACCCACGCCCCTCTCCGTGCCCCTCCCGCACCTTCAGCAGCCGCAGCCTCCCTCGCAGCCTCCCTCACAGCCTCTCCCACAGAAGCCACAACACTCGCCAGCGCAGAGCCACCGTCCTCGTCCCTGTCCTCGTTATTAGCAGCCCCACGACTGCCTTCAGGAGCCCCAGGCACCAGCCCCGTCTCCCCAACCACCCTCTCCACCGCCTGCCTCGCTCGCCGCTCCACCGCCTCCCGAGCCTCCCTCAGCCGCCGCTCCAGAGCTTCCCGAGCCTCCCGTGCCCGCCGATCCACCGCCTCCCGTTCCTGCTGCGCCCGAGCCTCCACGAGCAGCTGGGCGGCGTGGGCCCGAGCCTCCACGACGTGGCGGGCCACCCGGGCGCGCTCCTCCACCAGCCGCTGCAGCCGCCGCCGCCTCTCCCTCGCCTCCTCCTGTGCCACCCCCAGTGCCGCTGCTGCTGGTGCTGCTGCTGCTGCCGCTGCTGCTGCTGCTCCTTCCGTGATGGCTACACCTACTGTTGCGTCGGTGCTGCTGCTGCTGCTGCTGCTGCTGAGCGGTGAGTGGCAGAGAGCGCAGCAGAGGCCAGGGCGGGGTGGACACCTGCTGCTTCTGTACCCACGTCTGCTGCATTTCCTGCATCTGCTGCAATTGCTGTGTCTCCTTCAGCTGCAGCTCGTGCTTCCTCACTCATCGGCCATCCACCAAACCCAGCAGTCGCACTCCTTCCCACTCATCCGCTTGCGCAGCAAGCTCGCCTTGCCTCCCCTCACCCTCCCCTCCCACTGGCCTCGCAACTCCCACCCATGCAGCCCCTGTCTCCTCCGCCCCTCCCACCACCTCCCCGCTGGACTCATCTGCAGCTCCTGCGGCGCCTGCAGCACCCATGCCCCGCACACTCGCCCACTCGCGCCACCTCCTCCGCTCGCCCCCATCCCCCGCGCCCATGCCCCTCCTCCGCTCCCTCCATGCTTCCAACCCCAACGCCCTTCTTCGCGCCTCCTGCCAGGCCGCCTGAGGAGGCGCGGGTGGGGAGAGCGCGGAGGGAAGGAGGAGGGGGCTCCAGTGCGGGGCGAGAGGCAGGTCCGCCGTGGCAAGCGGGGCAGAGGGGGAGGGGTCATGTGGTGCTGCTGCTGCAGGGGAGGCATGGGGTGGTGGTGGCGCAGCAAGGGCGTCATGTGGTGGCATGGCGTGTGCATGTGTTGCGGTAGCATGGCCCATGGCGGCTGTGACAGCAGAGTGCGGAGGAGGACCCACGGCATGGGGTGCACTAGCATTGGCGATCCCCTCACCACGGTTCAACCCCTCAGCAGAACCCTCACTCATCCCAACACCGTCGTCCACAGCAGCGGCAGCAGCAGCAGCAGTGGCACCGTCCCTTTCAACCCGACGCCCCATGTGCCACGAGAACCCTGTCTCCCCACCCTCTCCGCTCTCCCCTCCCCCCTCGCCCCCCCCCTGCCCACCCTCACCGCCCGCGCCGGCGCCACCATACGTGCCACTGCCAGCAGGGCGCCAGGCGTGCAGCCCTCTGTGGTGGGCGGCAAAGGACGGCAGCAGCAGGGGCTGAGCACCCACGGGCGGCAGGGCATCAGACGGCCGGGATGACAGAGCCACAGCGCCACGCCTGCTCTGCTCACCTGTGCCATGCCCTCCACCCTCCCCACCCACTCCCATGCCCCGCTCGCCCGCACCAACCACACCCACCAGTCGCCTGTCAACCCTCACTGCATCACTCCTGTCAGCCCCTGCCTCCCACTCTCCAACCCCCCTGCCCCTGCCCGTCCTCTCAACCCGGCCCTCCCTGCCTTCCCTGCCCGCCCTGCCCGCCCTGCCATCCAGCCTTGCGTGCACCCTTGCAGCAAAAGCCCTCCCCCGGGCATCATCCTCCTCGCGGCCTTGCGCTGCTGCCCTGTGCCTGGCCTCGCCACGCCACGGCCGCCCATGCCGCGACCTGCCATGGGGTGCTCGCGGGGGAGCGCTGCTGCCATCTGATTCCGCCATCTCCGCGCTCCCCCCGCCAAATCCGCCCTCCCCTCTGCCCTCCCCCCTGCCGCCCACCCTGCCCTCCCCATCCCCTCGGCCCTCATCCCCCCCATAAGCCTCATCTCCAGTGTGAGCGCATCCCTCCTCCCCACTTTCCCCTCTCGCCTTTCCCTCTCTCGCCTGCCCCCTGTCCCCTCTCGCCTGCCCCCTGTCCCCTCTCGCCTCCCCCCTGTCCCCTCTCGCCTGCCCCCTGTCCCCTCTCGCCTCCCCCCTGTCCCCTCTCGCCTCCCCCCTGTCCCCTCTCGCCTCCCCCCTGTCCCCTCTCGCCTCCCCCCTGTCCCCTCTCGCCTCCCCCCTGTCCCCTCTCGCCTCCCCCCTGTCCCCTCTCGCCTCCCCCCTGTCCCCTCTCGCCTCCCCCCTGTCCCCTCTCGCCCCCCCCTGTCCCCTCTCGCCTCCCCCCTGTCCCCCTCTCGCCTCCCCCCTGTCCCCTCTCGCCTCCCCCCTGTCCCCTCTCGCCTCCCCCCTGTGTGCGGCCCTCTCATCCACGCCCAACACATCCTGCTCCACTCCCCCTCCACCTCTCAGCCGCTCTTCACCTACTCCTACCGCACTGCCAGCAACTGCTGCTGCAACTGCTGCAAGTGCTGTTTCTGCTGCACCTCCTGCCACGCCTGCTGCTGCTGCTGCTGCCGCGCCGACTGCTGCAAAGGGAGCTCCACTCCACGCACCGTGCTGCAGCACGGCAGTGTGGAGGGCGCTCACACGCGCTGCCTGCTCCCACTGCTGCCCCATGCCGAACTCCCCCACTGCTTCGGCCGTGGCAGTACCCATGGGCGGTGGTGCAATGGCATGAGGTGTGACAGCATGCGGTGAGAGGAGAGTGGCGGCAGGCGCGGGTGTGACTGTGGCAGCAGACAGGGTGGCGGCAGGGGCAAGGGCGGCAGGTCTGGTGCTGCCCACGCTGCCCGAGTTGCCGCCCGAATCGCCACCTGCTCCCATGATAGCGGAGCGCGATGAGGGGCGCAGGGGTACTCTGGTGGGGGGAGAGGCGAGGGGTGTGAAGGACATGGGGGGGGAACAGGAGAGAGATGCGGATGGAGGCAGAGGAAGGAGGAGATGAGCAGCCTCGGCATGGCAAAGAGAGAGACAGGCTGATCCCCAAATTCACACAGCACAGCACAGCACATACCTCTCATGTAATGCACTCCCTTGGCCACAGCTGGCCTTGACATCCCCAGTCAACCCGAAGGCCACTGCATACCTGGCACGTGCGCGGGCGGGCAGGCGCCCCTCACCCACGCGGGCGCGCATGCCGAGCGCCCAGGGGGAGTCTGCTGGCAGGGGCAGCACCGCGTGGGGCGAGGCGATGACAGCAGCCCGGGCAGGGGGGTGGGGCTGTGGTGGAGCTGTGGCAGGGGGGTCAGCAGAAGGAGGAGGAGCAGGAGGAGGAGGAGGTGAAGAGGCGGGGCGCGTGGTGCGCAGTTGGGATGCGCGCAGAAACCCCCCCCGGTGCATGCGCATGGCCACAGAGGCAGAGGAGTCGGCAGGCGTGCCGAAGGAGAATGCACTGGTGGCGGGAGACGCGGATGCAGAAGCAGCCCTGCCCGTGGTACGCGCATGAGGCGCGTGCATCTCGGATCCCCCGCGGTGCAGCGGGCCATGCGTGGAGGGCGAGTGCGGAGGGGAAGGCAGATTGCGGAAGGAGGGCGAGGTGGGGGAGGAGGGGAGGTTGCGGAGGGAGGGAGAGGCAGGGGAGGAGGGGAGATTGCGGAGGGAGGGAGAGGCAGGGGAGGAGGGGAGATTGCGGAGGGAGGGAGAGGCAGGGGAGGAGGGGAGATTGCGGAGAGAGGGCGAGGAAGGGGCAGCAGCGTGATCAGCCGATGGAGACGACAGCTCAGAGGCTGTCGACATCACACCAGTGCCTGCCTCTGCCTCTGCCTCTGCCTCTGCCTCGTGCCACGGCCCCAGACTCACAGCGCCCATCCCCGGCATCCCAGCGCCCTCTCCTCCCCCTCTGCCAGCACCAACCCCCATAGGCTGCCCCTCAGCCCCAGCCGGCCCCCCTGCATGCCCCCACCGCCGTGCCACGCGCGCCTGCCACTGCCCAGCCTCCTCCTCAAGGCTGCCAGGGAACCACGGCACCCCTCTCCTGGCCTGCCCCCCCTCGCGCCCTCCATGCCCTCCGTGCCCCCTTTCCCCCCCATGCACCGCCACAGGCAGAGCGCCGTCACCGGCAGGCAAGGCGGCAGGAGGGGGCATGTCATGCAGGCGGGGGGCAGCGTCCCCCAGCGCGACGTCAAAGTCAAACGCGTCGTCCACCTCGTTCAGCGCGTCCTCGTCCACCTCATGCCCCGCATGGCCCTCATGGCCCCCGTCCATAATATCCTCCATATAAGCTTCCTCGCCTGCACCCCCTTCCAGCAACCCCATGTCCAGCCTCGAGCCGTCAAGCTCCAACATCTCAATCTCCTCATCCACTTCCTCGCCCTCATCCTCCTCCTCCTCTTCTTCTTCCACCTCCTCTGCCTCTCGCGCCTCCGCCTCCCAGGGTGCGACACCTTCATCTGTTGCCACACCTCCGTCCGCCGCTGCACCTGCCTCCGCAAGGGACCCTTCACGTCGTCTCCCCTCCTCGGGCGCTTGTTCAGGTGCTTGTCCTGGTATTTCTTCAGGTGCATGTTCAAGTGCCTGTTCAGGTGCTTGATCAGGTGCTTGATCAGGTGCTGATTGTTGTTCAGGTGCTTCTTGTGCAGCGGACTGCGGCCTAAAAGGCTGTAGGCGCCGAGCAGATTGTCTCTGCAGAGGGATGCAAGGGATGATGGGTGCGAGGGATGGAAGGACAGGTGCGCACGCAGAGATGGAGGGACAGAAAGAATGCAACAGTGAGAGCAAGGCACGATGCATTTTGAGTCGACTCAAAACACACCACATAGTGCACATCACATTACACGGTTCCATAGCATGACGCAATGCATCGCATTGCATTGCAGGGCAAGAGGGCCGAGAGGGAGAAGGGCGGCGGGCAAGCAGAGGGGGGGGAGGGGCAGAGCAGCAGGGAGGGGCAGAGCAGCAGGGAGGGGCAGAGCAGCAGGGAGGGGCAGAGCAGCAGGGAGGGGCAGAGCAGCAGGGAGGGGCAGAGCAGCAGGGAGGGGCAGAGCAGCAGGGAGGGGCAGAGCAGCAGGGACGGACAGGCAGGACGCCATCGAAGCGCAGCAGCGCCCTGAAGTCAGCCGCGTCTTGCAGCTCGTGCTGCATCTCCACCGCACTCATGCCCGCCCCCACTCCCCCACCCCGCTGCTGCTGGCTGCGCAGCACTGCTGCTGCTGCCACTGTCTCTGCCATCGCCTCTCTCCTCAACCACCGCCCGTAGCTCCTTCGTGCTGACGTGGCACGGCCAGCTGATGCTGACGTGGCGCGTTCTGCAGGTGCTGCCATGCCCACCCGTGCAAGACGGGCAGATTCCAGAGGTCTCAGGGGTGCAGGTGGCACTGCAGCCACGGGGGGGTTGCGAGCACCAGCAATACCACCATCGGCGCCGCCACTAGTGCCGCCACCAGTGCCGCCAGTCGCACCAATGCCAGCAGCCCTTGCAGATTCACCCCCTGCTGTTCCCACCTCCTCTCTCCCCGCCACATCCCTCTCCCCCTCCCCTATCCTCCTCTGCTCCACGCCACCGTCCGCGCCCCCTCCCACGCCCCTCCCTGCCAGAGCACTGGCAGCGCGAGCAGCCCCGCCCGACTGCCCAGCAAGCGTGCACAGAGCAGCGCGAGCAGAGGGAGCAGCGGGAGCAGAGGGAGCAGAGGCGCCAGACGGGCAAGGGAGGGGCGCTCGCCCGTGTGCTGTCCGCTGTGCCCGCCTGCTTGCTGCCCTGCGTCTTGCCCCCTGCCCTGCCGTGCAGTTTGCCCCTCGCCCTGCCCCCACCCTGCCGAGCATCCGGGCGGGCGTGCAGGCGAGCTGCCTGCCTGGCAGGGCCACGAGGGGCGAGGGAGGAGCGGAGCACGCGGCTGCGCAGGTGCTGCGTCTCCTCCGCCTGCAGCAGCATCGCCAGCTGGTAGTCCGTTGCCAGGCCCCGGCCCTGGGGAGGGGCAGTACGAAGCAAGGGGAGGGGGGGAAACAGCATGCACGGGGGGGGGGGAATGGCAGAGGAGAGCAGCGCGAGTCAGGGCAGGAGAGAGCAAAATGGGGGAGAGGAACGGTGGGCGTGTGCATTGTGATGCGGTAAATCAGGATAGTTGGGAATGGCAGTGGCCGCCGTGGAAGGAGGGAAGAGCGAGAGGTGCATTGTGAGTGGTGGCGCCATGCCCGGTGCGTGCAGCAGCAGAGGGCACATACCCAAGCAGATAGCACAATGCATGCGACACGGCTTAGAATGCACGCAGGCAACAGCGTGGTCAATCGACATGAGATGAACATGCCATGGCACACGACATGACACGATACAACAAGACACGACACGACACGACATGTCATGACACGACACGACACAACACGGCATGCCATGCCATGCCATGCCATGCCATGCATGCAGTGCACGCACGAACGGAATGCTGCTCTCCTCCTCGAACGCGCGCTGCAGCTCTCTCGCCAGCCGCTCGTCCTCCGCCAGCTGTGCCGCCCGCGCCACCTCCTCGTCCCCACCCGCTCCCCCACCCCCCTCCCCTCCGCTCCCCCCTGCTCCCTCCGCTCCTGCACTGGGCCCCCCTTGCGCAGCGCTCCCCTCTGCACGCTCGTGCGCTGCACTCCCTTGCAACGCGCCGCTGCTGCTCTCCACGCGCGCAGCCCTGCTTGCGGCGCCATCCACAGTCGCCGCTTCTTGCAGCGCCGGTCCTGCAGCAGCAGCAGCAGCAGCAGGAGTGGCAGCACCGGGTGCAGAAGGGAGAGCAGGGTCGGCAGAGTGGCGAGGAGCGCTAGGGCTGGCGTGTGCTGCCGTCTCAGCACAGGGGACGGCAGCGCCTTCACGCGCGCAGGCTGTAGCACGCCCCACTGCAGCGGCAGCAGCAGGGATGGAAGCGCCGGTGGATCCAGAAGCAGAGCCACTACCAGCAACTCCACCGCCCTCATCCGTCGTCCCAGCGGCGTGTGCAACAGCAGCAGCCGCCAGCGCGACGGCAGGGCGCGGGGGAGCACCCGCGGCAGAAACAGCCGCGACGGCTGTATCCATGTCTGCAGCGGTGCCCGCGGCATGACCGCCGGAGCCGCCTGCGTGCGTTGCCAGTCGAGCGCGCTCCTCGCAGCCCGCACCAGCTGCTGCCGAGCCTTCGCCACTGCCGTTGCTGACGCCGAGATTCGAACCCGCGAGGCCAGCTTGCCGAACCCCACTGCACGCGCCTGCTGCTGCGGCGTTAAGAGGCGTTTCGAAGGCGCCTCTGCGTCGCTTCATATGGCCGTCGTGACCCGCGCTCAGTGCACTCCCTGACGCGCTTGAACCTGACGCCATGACTGCGATGGAACCAAACGCTGTCGGCTGCGCTGCTGCTAGCGACGACGACGCTAGCGGCTGCTCGTTCGGTGAAAGAATTGTTAGACCGCTAGCGACGTCGCCATTCGGCATGTGGTTACCCGTCGCAGCAGCTGTGGCGAGCGACGCAGCGTCGCACGCGCCAGGCTGCCGGTCGCTGCGAGCGTCGCGGGAGTCGGAGTGGGCTCGCTTGACGCCTCTCGGCACCACCTCGTCCATCTCACGCCCCACCGCCTCTCCTCCTCCTACGCGTCTACCGTCTCCCCTACCCCTTCCTTGCTCCTCCCCCCACTCGTCTCGGCCTTGCTCCTCCCCCTGTGCCGTTCAACCTTTGCTTCCCTAATGCGTGTCGGACTTGCTGCACCCCTTACGTCGCTCTAACCGCGAAAGAGCATCATGTGCCTCATGGGTTAGGGGAGCTCATTAAGTAATCTGTCTGCAGCGTAAGGATTATGTACACGAAACGAATCGCATCGCGCTAGTTAACGTAAGGTAGTACGGCTTTTCATACAGAACTGGCCTGCAGGCAAACCCTTGAGATCATCGATGCTTTGCTCGCATAGCATGACGTGGATGGTAAAAACAATCCCATGCTGTCAAGCGGTGAAACGATCCTCACAGCGAGCGTGTCAGAGGGGTTGAGTTTGGTTTAAACGGTTGAGTACGACGATGTACAGTTAAAAGCGGTAGTTCTCTTCACCGCTTCAAACCGCCACTCATCCTGCTGAATACCGTCGCTTCCGTTATCCTTCCACTTCCAGCTCGTGTATGGTACTTCGCTGGGGGACCCTCTTGGTGAACAGGCATGTAAACAGCGCCGATTCGTTCTCGATCGTACCACTAGCAACTCACTCGCTCTATATACTTGATGCTCTTGTACCTTCGGTGAGCGTGTATAAGTTGTACTAAGCTAAGCAACGGAATGCAACCACCTATAAAATATTGATTTATGCTAATGAAGGGCAGTCTGGTATTGTGTTCCGTATGTTTTGTGAGCAATTCATACATCTTGAGAAGGTATAAGAACCTACTTCGCACTCAACGCAGCATCAAATGACAACAATTTAGACCTTTCTAATAAGAATATACAGCCGTTGATCAATATGAAAATCTTTTAGATTTGTGCTGTCCCCAGCCAAGCGCATGAGCAAACCACCAAATGAGACGTAGATTTCCCTGTTCCAGGCAGCAGCCGCAAGCAGGGGAGAATGCAAGCAGAAAGAAGATGATGAATCACCAAGTCAGATAAGGACGAGAAGTTGCACTGCACTGACAAGCGTAGGGACAGAATGGCTTCCGGGTAGCGTCCGATACCAGGCAGAACCAAATAGCAGGGCGCCATTACAGAAGAATATGCATGGCAGCAAATCTCATGCTTTCACCAAAACACACGCCAAGCCACCAGTACGACCAGAAGGAGTGTTCTGAACTACAGCGCCTCAAGTTCTTGTGGCGAGCACAAAGGTCAATGAGGGTACATTCAGCGCTCTGGTCAGAACCTCTGGTTAACACTGTAGCCAACCTTACAATTTGCACAATTGGTGAGAAATAGGTATGATTTCGGGGTAACCAGAGGTTTGACCAGAGCCCGGAATGTACCCTGAGTGAACCATTGAGATAGAGGAGGCAGCATGGAGAGGGACTCACGCGTCGGCGGCACTGCCGGTGGCGTCGCTGTACTTGTAGAGCTTGCCGTACATCACGTACTCGTAGCGGTCCATCAGCGACCGCCGCCCCGACTGCACGGATGACACGCAGTGGGGGGAAAGAAGGGGGGGGAGGGAGGAAGGGGGGGAAGAGGGGAGAGGGAAGGGGGCGGGGTGGAGGGGGTTTTGGCCGTACATCACATACTCGTAGCGGTCCATCAGTGACCCTCCCTGACTGCAGGGATGGCGTGCAGTGGAGGAGAGAATGGCATGGGGTTGATACTTGGCCATACATGACGCACTCATAACGGTCCATTAGGACCACCGGCCCCTCTGCATGCATGCCCTTGCCATGCAGGGAGGTGCACGTGGAAGAGGGGGTGTGGGGGGGAGACATGCAGGCACGGTGGGAAGAGGGTGGGGAAGAGGGTGGGGAAGAGGATGGGGAAGAGGGTGGGGAAGAGGGGGGAGGATGAAAGGCTCATAAGCCAAGGCACCATGTGCGAGAGGGCATGGAAAGATGCTGCTACCCTCTTTGTGGCTTCAGAGGCACTGCCTGTCTCGTGGACAGAAACACGGGCGCATTCTGCCCCTCTTCTCTTCTGCTCCTCTTCTCTTCTGCCCCTCTTCTCTTCTGCCCCTCTTCTCTTCTGCCCCTCTTCTCTTCTGCCCCTCACTATGCTTCCCATCACGCCTCGAGGACTGGGTGCGAGAGCACCAACGGAAAACCCATCATCACGCATGCACCATGAATCATGAGATTGATACCCCTTCTGGTCGGCGCCTCGAGTCAGTTCAAACCTCCAACCCTAAACCATGAACCTTAAATCTTGAACCTTATATTCTGAGCCTCACACCTTCAACCCTAAGCCTTGAACCCTCCATTTCTCCCTTAAACCCTGAAGTCGAACCCTGCATCAAATCAAATATCCAAGCTTGCCTTAATCCCCTTCACCTGCTGCCACCTGATTTTACAGCTCTTTCTGCCTCCTACCTGATTATACACCCATTCATCTGCCGCCCACCCACCTGATCATACACCCCTCCATCTGCCGCCCACCTGATCATACACCCCTCCATCTGCCGCCCACCTGATCATACACCCCTCCATCCACCACCCACCTGATCATACACTCCTCCATCCACCGCCCACCTGGTCGTACACGCCCTCGTCTGAGACGCCTTCGAGGCTGAGTGTAGGCGAGAGCGCGAGGGTGAACTTGTCGCCCACGGCCAGCGGGTACACCTCCGTGTTCACGTCCAGCGACAGCGCCATGTCAAACTGCTCGCTACGCGCCTCCACGCGCGACACTGCCACGGCGCAGGGAGGACGAGGGCGGGAAGGAGAAAAGGGTGGGGGAGAGAAATGCGGGGAAGGAAAAGCGGGGGAGGGGGGATCGGGGAAGGGAGGGCGACGGGGGGAGAAAGAAAGTAAGGAATTGGCGAGAAGAGGTTTGTGGCTTTCTACAGCACAGCCGCATGTCAAACTCGCAGTGCGCCCGTGGGGGAGGGAGAGTTCGGGGTGTGGGGGAATGAGGGGAGCGGAGAAGAAGGAAAGGAAGAGACTGGGAGGCTTGTGAAGGGGCCACTTATCTGCCGCCCACTTAAACACCCCTCCATCCACCACCCACCTCTCACGCGAGGGCGCGAGACGCGCAAACCGCAGGACGAGCAGCGGGAGAGCGAACGGACCTTTGTCGAACTTCTTCCCGCCGACGTCCATGTCGGTGAGCGTGAATATGTCCTCGAACAGAATGCTGTCCGCCATGGCGGCCCGCGCACCCTCACCCTCCGCGCATGAAAGAACTACACACTGCACGGGAATGACTCCGAATGGTTCTGGGAGAGTGTGATTGGGAATGCGGAGGTCTTACACGAAATTGCAAACGGAAATGGGAAAATTGATAAATGGTAACGAAAGAATGGAGTAGGCAGCGAGACAAGCGCGACGGTGCGGCAGCAGAGAGAGAGAGAGAGGGGAGGGATATGCGGGTAGGCAGCGAGACAAGCGCGACGGTGCAGCAGCGGCGAACAGGCTCGTGGGAGCTTAACGGCAGCATCGAGCGAGTCGCTACGCGCCCAGCGGCGGACCGGCCGCTGGGCGCCTAGCGGCGACAGCGAGAGAGTCGCACAGCTGGGAGCACAGCGGCGGCAGCGAGCGAGGCGCTACGTGCCCAGCGGCGGGCAGGCCGCTGAGCGCGAGAGCGGCGAAACAGGCGCGCCCGCCTCTGGTCGCGAGGCGGGTTCAGAACGCACCTTAGATGTATGTCAGTTGCACTTGATCCGAACCGTGGATGTGATGTGATGTCGGGTAACAAGACTTGGAATACGGCACGGGAATGTCTTAGCGAATGGTCCTGGGAGATTGTGGCAGTGGGGGTTTTACGGGCGGACGGGGTTGCAAACGGGACCAGAGGGCGTGTTTCGATTCTCAGAGGACTTTTTTTTCGTTCGGAAACTCAAGTCTCAAGCCTAACTGTTCAAATTCGTTCGCCAGAATCGAACACAGCGCAAATTAAAATGAGAGCTAGCGATTTTCTTGGCGACGTTTGCGAGGCCAAGTTACCAGAATAGTCGACTTTGCAGCTTTGAAAGTACGTCCCTAGCTGGAAATAGGAAACGTGTTGACGCTGTGACTGCCTCTCGCCAGCCGTTTCGCGCTTTCACGAATTCAACATTTCAAAATTCTGAAAGTTGGAAGCCTGAGGTCGCGGTCCTGGGGTGTCCTGGGACATGCTGACCTGGAAAGTCACCGTATTGGGATAGGCAACGCGTGCCACTCGTCGCAGGGGCAGACCCTGCCTACTGTACACATGTACTCGCGTACCAATGAAATTCGCGCAAGATCGAACTGCTGCGACAACCTGGGTGTGAAAGAAACACCAGGGCGCACCCCAGAAAATGCAATATCCGACTCGACAAAACTCGCGCGTTGGGGAATCCTGGAAAAATAAAACCTGAACATTATTGAAATCTATAGAGATTGTGTTTTTTTCCAGTGCACCAAATAATTTTGACAGCCCCAGGCTTCTCACGATTCCCTAAAAACCACCCCCTCGGCTGCAGGTTGCCCCGACAACACTTCGGAAGTAGGGTCGTGCAAAAATGTCGCAGGAGTGTACATTGGCAACCCTGCGACGTGTGTGTGGGCGGGCATGTTGCCAGCACGTGGTACCAACGTGCGGAGTGTCCAGAGTTCGGGTGTCCTGGACACCCCAGGACCGCGATCTGATGCTACTACTCACCCACGTACACAGCTTGCTCTCATTTCGCCACTAACGTCGCTGGTGCTCAGTAACTGCCTTAGCGCAACAGGCTCGCGCGCTGACCGACGCACACCTTAGGACTTTCGAAACACGCCGATGTGGAATAGGGAGAAGAGTGTTTTCAGAGAAGTGGTGAATGAATGTTTGTTCTCGTCGTGACGTAACCACGTCGCGCGGCGTCGATCAAGGCTCGTTTTTGTGCAGTGGCCGCGTCCTAGCCTCGCTCCCCCATCCACACGTTGCGTGATCTCCGATTCGCAAGATTGTGTAACCCTTGCGCACCTCCTCTCCGACCCAATCAAGAATGGGCAATATCCCACCCCGTTGATTGTTGCGTGCTATTTTTTCCGGAGTCCGGCGCGACACACCTTTGTGCTTCACTTCTGCTCTCCCGTGCGACGCACCTCCTCTCCTGTCTCTTTAACTGCCACAACCAGCCAGTCCATATCAAACGCCATCACTGCCATCGGCATCGCGGTACTAGCGGTTGGAGTGAGCGGGTACCGCAGCGGAGGCCGCCATGTTCGCGCGCAAGGCGGTGGAGCTCGTGCAGGAGGTTGCGCGATGCGACGCCGACCAAATCCTGCCCTTCGATGTACGCCCTTGTAGCCCGCCGCTGCATGCGTCCGACGGGGACGCGCTGTGTCCGCAGTGGTGGTTGTGAAGCCTTCCGCATCACCCGCTCTTACATCGCTCCTTCGTACTTACGCCTATTCTCTGCTTCCTATCCCCCACTCTCCCCTCTGTGCTGGCTGTCACGGTGTGGCAGGCGGACGGCGTGCAGCGAGTGCTGGAAGAGGCGCACGAGCACCACCAACACATGGTGCAAATTCTCCTGTGAGCACCACCAACACATGGTGCAGATTCTCCTGTGAGCACCACCAACACATGGTGCAAATTCTCCTGTGAGCACCACCAACACATGGTGCAAATTCTCCTGTGCGCGCCTCTTTCCTCCACCTCCCCTCTTCTACTCTCCGCCGTTCATGCTCCTCCGCCCGGCCCCTCCATTGCACCTGCTTCGCCTCATACGCCTCTCGAGCCAATCCTCATCTGCCCACCCTCTCTGCGCTCCGCATCCCTCGCCCTGGTCGCCTGCATCCCTCGCCCTGGTCGCCTGCATCCCTCGCCCTGGTCGCCTGCATCCCTCGCCCTGGTCGCCTGCATCCCTCGCCCTGGTCGCCTGCATCCCTCGCCCTGGTCGCCTGCATCCCTCGCCCTGGTCGCCTGCATCCCTCGCCCTGGTCGCCTGCATCCCTCGCCCTGGTCGCCTGCATCCCTCCCCCTGGACTCCTTCCCCTTCCTTCCCCTCCCTCAATTGTTTCTCTCCTCCTCTGCCGCCCTCCCCTCCGGCCTCCCTTCCCGCAAGTGAGTGGAGGGCGTGGGTGTTTTTTTAGGACATCTAAAACATATTTACCTCCCTCCCATTCCCGCCTGCCTCGTCCCTAAGTGCACAGCAAGCGGCAGGCGAGTGCAGTGGGGCGTGGAGTGGCAGGAGACGCGGCTAAAGTACGCCCTTCCTTCCTCTCCCTCGTTTCTTTCGCCACCCCCCGATTGTTTCTATCCTCTGCCGGCCCACCCCTCCCACCTCCCTCATTCCATGGTGCGCGGCGGGCGGCAGGCGAGTGCAGGGGTCGGGCGTGGAGTGGCAGGAGACGAGGCTGGAGGACGCCACGGCCGTGATGGTGCACCACCAGGCGCTGCTGCGCAACAAGCGCTGCCTCCTTGCCTACCTGTCAGTCCCTTGCCTCCTCGCCTACCTGTCAGTCCCTTCGAATTCATCGCGTCCATCATTGTGCTTTGTGCTCCATGCTCCATGCTCCATGCTCCATGCTCCATGCATCGTGCACCGTGATGTGCCATGCATCTCGAACCTGCCATGCATCTCGAACCTGCCATGCATCTCGAACCTGCCATGCATCTCAAACCTGCCATGCATCTCGAACCTGCCATGCATCTCGAAACTGCCATGCATCGTGCTATGCCCCATGTAATCTGCTCGGAGCATGCTGCCTACCGTTGCCACTGTCCACTCGCAGCAGCATCTCACTATCGCCCCCTCTCGCCTCCCCTCCCCTCCGCTCGCCACCCTCCTCTTATGAGTCGACTTAAATGCCACCTGCCGTCGCCACTGTCCACTCGCAGCAGCATGTCAATGCGGATCTCACTATTACCCTATCTCGCGGCCCCTCATCTCCCCGCGCTACCCTCTCTCCCTCCAGCAATGCGCGCATGGATCAGATCCGACGGCTGCGATGGCAGCTGGGTGCAACGCTGCCACGGGCGTTGCAGGAGCGGCTGAGTGCGGGGGAGGGCGAGTGGCTGGCGCAGTACTCACAGGCGCTGGGCGACTACATGGCGGACGCAGGGCTCGACCTCACTGTGGTGAGTCAGTGTCCCACCGTGCCCACTTACTGCCTCACCGTGCCCACTTACTGTCTCACTGTGCTCACTTACTGCCTCACTGTGCTCACTTACTGCCTCACTGTGCTGCCTCACTGTGCTCACTTACTGCCTCACTGTGCTCACTGGTCAGTGTGCCCCGCACTACTCACAATCGCTGGGCGACTACATGGCAGACGCAGGGCTGGACCTCACTGTGGTGAGAGTGGGCGCAACCACAGGGGCAAGCAGTGCTTAGTGCCTCACCATGGTCAGTGACCCTAAACCCTGCTGTGGTGGGGAGGAGCAGAGGCGATGCTGAGCCCATGGTTATGTGTGTGCTGGCACTGCGGTGTGTCTGGTGGCACTGCAGTGTGTGTGGTGACGAGCATGCACTGCAGAGTACGTGCAACTGCGCAGAGCCGTCCTCCTCTGAACACCAGCACGCTCTGCGGTTGCTGTACCATCCCTCTCCTTGCCCTCATCCTGCCCACCTCGTCTTCCATGTGACCTCGTGCGTGGCAGGACCTGCTACCCCCCAAGGACCCCTATTGCTGTACCACCGCCTTCCTGAATCCCGCAGCTCCTGCGGTTTGACCTGCTGTCCTGTGTGCTGCCCACCCTGTTTGTGTGCTCTTTCCATTGGCAGGACCTGCTACCCCCCAAGGACCCCTACATCGAGGTGCGCGTGCTCAAGGACGCCGGTGCAATGTATCTGGACGACAAAGTGGCCTACTTGGAGGCCAATACTCTGCACCTCGTCAGGAAGACTGACGCAGAACCACTTATCTTGAAGGTATGGAATGGATGCCCCTTTCACCGTCCTTCTCCTCCTCTTCCTCCTCCTCCTCCTCCTCCTCCTCCTCCTCCTCCTCCTCCTCCTCCTCCTCCTCCTCCTCCTCCTCCTCTTCCTCCTCTTCTCTTTCCCCTCTCTCTCCCCCTCTCTCACTCTGCCTTAACCCTCTCCCTCCACTGCACCAGTCTCATTTTCAGCTATTCTACATCATCCTCACTCCTTCCACATTCGCATGCCCTCATGCACATTATTTTGACACAGGGATCATTGGAACACAGAGAATACTGACAACTTGGCAGACCTGTTTGCCATACAAGAAATCTATACTGCGTCCAGCACATCAATAGTTGTGGTATTTTTAAAGCCAGGGTCTCATGTAAGGGTTGGCCGGGCAACTACATAGCACTTGGACGAAAAGTGGGCTCTTTTGAGAGTCTAGATTTGTCAAAACTTTGGCCCCAAATTTGTGAACCAATCAGTCAGGCCCGTTTTTCATCGACTGCAAAGCACTTGGTCACTTGAGACCCTGGCTTTAAGCTCTACTGTATGTGCTCATCAGTGACGCAGCTTGGAATGGTATTCACAGTCTGTAAATGGTACGGTCTGTACGAAAGTCAAGGCAAAGCAGAAATTGGGTAGAACGGAGGTAGGCAAGGGGGACCTCGGGATGAAGGAGGCTCGGATAGTTGGCAAATGGTGCAGCGCGGTGGCGACTCAGGAATAGTTAGGGGCAATTTGAATGCCAAACCCAACTGACGTAAGACCCTGCAATACTTTTACGGGTTATAGTTGTATGTACCGTACTGGAGCATGCCTGCCTAGACCTAAGGCAACGAGCAGTGCCAGCAAGTCTTCTCGATGCCTGCTCTCTGGCTTGCGTACACACATGCTATGTACATGCACTCAAATCATACGGTCATCAGCCCACTCTATGTACAAGTACGAATCTCCACCGGACGTTTCCCGCACAAACCCTCGTAGGGACCCTGCACCAGCTGTCCCCAACAACCCTTGCTTGCGATCCGCCTGCATGCTGTCCTGCACCACACGCCTTCGCCACGCCTTCCCGCACCTGATTGCCCACCCATCAACTCAAGTTTGGCTCTGTACCCGCCATACGGAACTTCGCTGCTCTTCCACGGTATCGTACACCTCGCTCCTGCTACACCGCTCTTGTTACGCTTATCGCTGAATCCATATTCCGTGAGAACTGTGACACAACGGGAGACGGAAGGATGTCAAGGGTGACAAATAAGCATCAAACGCGTTATAAGAGGACGCGGACACGTTCAGCTTAGACTCTTTTCAATCTTATTACTTTTTCCTTTCTGGGGGCGGGCGGGGAGGGGGAGGGGGGGGGGGGGGGGGGGAAAGAAGAGAGGGGGAGAAGAGGGGCTGGGGGGGATAGTAAGTTAGTTAATTTGCATTCTTTCAGCTGGAAACTCTTCAAATTTGAACCACTGCATGGATACTTTGGAACGGATGACCGATGTAGTTCGGAAAATGGGCGATGTCAAAACGTATTTAATACCTGGAACCTATATGTGGACGGGTCCTCCAAAACACGGCGAAGCTTCTTGGAAGGACGCCGACGAAGGATCGCCTGACGCATTCAAGGAGCAAGGCAAATAGAAGATAAAGGAATGACGATGATCATGACGTGACTACGGCGGGATCATGATAGAATTATGACAAAAATATGACGGGTTGATGGCGGATGATGACGGGGAATAATGGCGGGAAAATGACGGCGAACAAAGGAAACTATATGGGTGTACGTTTGCAAAACGAAAAGAAAAGCCTTTTGATAGAACAATGGCTAGCTTGAATGACGACAAACTGTAAAATCAAGGGGGAACAGCTTCTAGTCGCACCTCCACGTTCATTCATTGTCACGTTCATTGCATCCGCCCTCTGCGCGTTTAAGGCCTTCCGTATGTGCACTACCCCGCATGTCCTGCCTCCATTGCACCTTTGCGCTACCAGGGCAGTGCCATGGCCAGAAAGGCGGCCCTGAAAGACGACCCTGAAAAGCAGCTCTTGAATATTACTACGTAGCACGACCGTGAAAAGCGGCACTGAAACGCGATTTTGAAATGAGTTTCTGAAGCGATCCTGAGAATCGGCAAATGCTACTGGCGTGGCGAAGCTGTTAGCTCTGATATTGATGGCGGTGCGGCGGAAAAGTGCAAGCGACTGGAAACAGGCACCACCAAGAACATCGCAGGAGTATCCCCCGCTTCCAGTGGTGGGATACTTCAACAGGTTAGTAACGATTCTTTGAAATGAAGATACAAAAAAGAATGCCTAATCCTTCAGGCTAGCCTGTCCGCATACCGTATCAGATGGCTAGACCATATCGGTGAGTTGCAACTACATGCTACTGAACCCTTAATTACACTAATTGTGCCGCACATAACATCAGGACAATTCCACACTTGAATTGAATGCAACAGGCACACGAATGAGGCGGCGATTGGACGCCTGGTCGGCGACAGTGAGGAGCAGCTTTACCAGCACCCACCGCGGCTGTGCGCCTGCGTGTGCACGGACAGGCAGCTCCACAAGCACCTGCCAGTAATGGGCATATGCAGCGGCACACATCGGAAGGCACGGGCATGCGCAGACGTGAAAACATGCTGGTTTTGAGAAGTCTCAAAAGCAGCCACGAGGGCTCTGAGCCTGCGTGTGCACGGAGAGGCAGCTCCACTAGCACCTGGTGATAGTGGGCACATGTAAACAGTGGAGTTTATTTTTTACGCGCCTCAAAAACGGGCTGTGAGCGTGCATGTGCACTGAGAGGCAGCTCCACTAGCACCTGGCAACAGTGGGCACATGTGGTGGCAGGCATGTGAGGGCACAGGCAAACATACATGCACATACACACATGCGTACACGCACGCACGCAAGCACACACACAGAGAGGCACTCTCACATACACGCATGCATACACACACGCAATAGTGAACGTACATGCATATACCAAACAGTGGGACAAGAAGCAAACACAACACAGACTGCCACTGGTCAACCCTGTCCCCTGGTCAACCCTGTCACCTAACCAACCCTGTGCCCGGCCTCACCTCAGCGGTGCCATGGCTGGCGTCGAGCAACACTTGAAAGACGTCAGCAGCACCATCATCACTGTCACCTCTGCTAGTTGCCCCAACCGCACTCTCTCCCTCCTGCACTGCACTCCCTGCACTCCCATCTGCTTTGCTGTAGCCCCTGTCGCCACCCTCAACCCACCCCTGCCTCTCCCTCCCTGCCTCCTGCTGCTGTGCTCCAGTGAAGCTGAAAGCATGCATCCACGTGTCAGCTCGCAATTGGTCCACCCACTCCTGGCCCCAGCTGACCTGCCGAATGCGAAGGGAGAATGGAGACGTGCGGATGGAGACGTGCGGATGGAGACGTGCGGATGGAGACGTGCGGATGGAGACGTGCGGATGGAGACGTGCGGATGGAGACGTGCGGATGGAGACGTGCGGATGGAGACGTGCGGATGGAGACGTGCGGATGGAGACGTGCGGATGGAGACGTGCGGATGGAGACGTGCGGATGGAGACGTGCGGATGGAGACGTGCGGATGGAGACGTGCGGATGGAGACGTGCGGATGGAGACGTGCGGATGGAGACGTGCGGATGGAGACGTGCGGATGGAGACGTGCGGATGGAGACGTGCGGATGGAGACGTGCGGATGGAGACGTGCGGATGGAGACGTGCGGATGGAGACGTGCGGATGGAGACGTGCGGATGGAGACGTGCGGATGGAGACGTGCGGATGGAGACGTGCGGATGGAGACGTGCGGATGGAGACGTGCGGATGGAGACGTGGATGGAGACGTGCGGATGGAGACGTGCGGATGGAGACGTGCGGATGGAGACGTGCGGATGGAGACGTGCGGATGGAGACGTGCGGATGGAGACGTGCGGATGGAGACGTGCGGATGGAGACGTGCGGATGGAGACGTGCGGATGGAGACGTGCGGATGGAGACGTGCGGATGGAGACGTGCGGATGGAGACGTGCGGATGGAGACGTGCGGATGGAGACGTGCGGATGGAGACGTGCGGATGGAGGGGAAGAAAGGCACCAGGTGGGGAGGAGGGGAAGGGAGAGTGGGTGGATCTGTGTGTTGCAGAACAGGAACCGCAGGCAGGATGGACTCGGAACACTCACTAGCATGCGGGGCAGAGCACACTCGCTTGCATGCGGGGCAGAGCACACTCGCTTGCATGCGGAGCAGAGCACACTCGCTTGCATGCGGGGCAGAGCACACTCGCTTGCATGAGGGGCAGACGTGGGGTACAGAACAGTATACTTTTCTAAGAAGCACTCTAAACCCACAGCTTGATGGATTGAAACACAGCAGTCTCACCCGCTCTCTGAGGAAGAGGCCCCCATGGACGCCAGGTCCACTGCACTGCCTCTCACTCGCACGCGCACGCCCTCCCTCGTTGCGCCCTCCCTCGTTGCACCTTCCCCCGCTTCCTCCCCAACGCCCTTCCCCGCTGCGCCCTCCCCCCCCACCGCATCCCTCGTCTCACGCCCAGGTTGGGGGGGGAAGGGCGTGGAGGAGGAAGAGGAGGTGGAGGAGGGATGCGTGGAGGGTGTGGGTATGGCGCGGGCACATGAAGCGAGATGAGGGCACGGCCTGTTAGGAAACGGGAGGGCATAACAGGTGGACGTGAGAGGTGACTTCTGAGTAAATTTAAAAGTCGCCAGGAAAGGTGGGGCCAAGGGTAGGAGGGCAAGACAGGTGGGCGCGCGAGGAGGGAGGGGAAGCGAGGGCAGGAAGGGCCCGACGCCTAGGAGACAAAAGACAGGGCGGCCGCGCTGGTGGGAGGGGCGAGCGGCAGGGAGATGGGGCCACTCGCGACCAGGTGCTTGTGGGCTTGACACGGTAACGGCGGGGATTGTGATGGTGAGGAGGGGTACTGGGAACGAGGATGAGAAGAGAGTGGGGATGAGATGGCAGGATTTATCAGGGGAAGAAAAGCAGGGGATGAGCGAACTGCAGCAGAGGCGGTTTGTGCGGGAGCGGCGGTGCGTGCGTGCGTGCAGCAGCAGAGAGCGGTGAGCAAAGCGCGTGCACATGGCAGTACCTGGCGCAATGCGCCCCTCGCTCACATGCCACACCACCGCCTCGCTGCCCGCCCCTCCTCCTCCCCCTCCCGCCTCCTCTCTCCCTCCCCCTCCCGCCTCCTCTCTCACTTCTCCCCCTCCGCCATCCTCTCGCCCTCCTCCCACTCTCCCCCCCTCTCTCCCTCCTCCCTCGTCTCCTCCCCGCGCCCCGAAACCCTCAACCCTGCCCGCTCTAGCAGCCGCTGTACTCGCAATCCCACGACCCGATAAAGCGTCGGGACCTATTCTTCCACCACGTGGAATCCCCAAAAGGGCTTCTCGCAACGCAGCGGGCGCCGCGTTTGGTGCGGCATGCGTCGTTAGCAAAGCCGCTAGCAGCGCCGCTGCGGACGGCATGACAGCACCTGCGGACTCCACCACACGCATCTCGCCACCCATGCTGCCGCCGCCACTCGCTACCGCTCTCGCTGGCGCCACTGCTTCCGCCACCCCTCGTCTAAACGAACCTGACGCGAAAACTCTTCTGACGTAGTTCTCTAGCATTTTGCCGAGTCTAGGGTCTAACATCGAGGATATGGGTACGGTCGAGGTTTTGTTGTGAGGTTTGCATAGGCAACTCTTTCTGAAGCGAAGTATCAACCTGCTCATACTCCCTAAGGACTCGTTACATTTGGCCAATTTGCAAGATCGATCCTGCGCAAAATCGTTCTGCTTTTTGTGTAACACCTTAAGGGTGTCTCGTGCGGGTGGTCCGAGCTGACCTGGTCCTTGGCTAGCATTATATGCCTGGTCCGGAATTCTGGTCCGACTGACCCACTTCGCGGCCCAGTCGTGGTTCAGACACTGACGGGTCTGCAAAATACGTCGCGACTCGGAATGTACAGTGTTTGCGACGACGAGAATCAGACTTGGGTAGAATCGAGTTACCTTTTTTTTGGCTTAGTAGCATCCCGCCAAGCTCGAAAATCGCGACGGACGATTTTCGCAAAGAATATGTGGGAGCTGATACGAATATGGACCAGGTGCGGACTGGTCTGGCGACGAAAGCAATGACACCGTTGTAATGGGGTTAGGGGCATAAGCCCACATCTTGGTTCCGTCCGCTGCTGAGTCACTCGATGGTTCGTGAGCTGGTCCGCTGTGTTCGTTTCAGACCCGCGCACTCGAGCATTTGAGACGCATCCTTGAGGCAACTTGGGAAAGCCCTCCACTCCACCCGTTTGCAAACCTGCATACCTGCGAGCAACCACCTTACCGTTCAAGTTGCCACCCGCATCCATCCTCGCACTGCCACTCCCATCCAGTCTATCCTAGCTTCTATCCTAGCTCGCAGTCGAAGGTAGACTAAGGGAGAGCGTTAGTGGATCGGCCGTTTCCTCCTGCCTGATTTGCGTGTGCTGTCAACCGTCCAATCATGGGCTTCGACCCAGGTACGCAGCCTCAACGTGAGATCTAATCTCCTACGCTTCGCGATCGAAATGTTTACGGACTAAGATACTTGCTTATGTTTCTAAGCATTCCTGAGGTTCTTAATATCGGAGTTGCACGGTTAGATTCGGTACGTCGGTCGCAGCGTTCCTGGATTGATAATATGCTGCAGGCGAGTTCCGCCAATTCCGCGTGGCAGACGACGTGCTTCCTCGGCTCGAAATGAATGAAGGTTGCCGTTCCCCGCCTCCTCCTCGGCCTCCATCCGCTCGTTCCTCCCTCCCAACTCCCCACCTCCGCCCCTCCCCCAGTCCTTTGCGCTCAGTTTCTTTCACCAGCCACTCTCTTTCTTCTCTCTCCTCGTTTGTCCCTCATTTTCCTATTTCGTCCATGGCTCTTTCTCGCGTTCTCTCCCACACGCGCACGCGCCTCTTCACGCGCGCGCGCATTTCTTGGGGCCCAGATGAGGTGGAGGAGGAGGAGGAGGAGGAGGAAGAGGAGGGCGACGACGTGAACGGGGAGGACGACGATGAAGAGGAAGGTAGGGCGCATGCGAGGTGGGGTGCGCGGAGGTAGGTAGGTCGCGATGAGGAAGTTGAGTCGAGGATTCGGGAGGTAGGGCGCGCGGAGAAACGTAAGGCGCGCGGAGGAAGGTATGGCGCGCGGAGGAAGGTAGGCGCACGGAGGGAGATAGGCGCGCGGAGGAAGTTAGGGCGCGCGGAGGAAGGTAGGCGCGCGCAGGAAGGTAGGGCGCGAAGAGGAAGGTAGGGTGCGAGACGGGGAAGTTAGGGCGCCTGACATGGGACGAGAGGAGGGAAGTAGGATAGAGGAAGGAGGGAAGAAGGGAGGAGGGAGGTAGGTAGGGCAGAAGAATCTTGTATTCAATTGGTCGATTTACACGGCAGCAAAGGAGCCGTGAGTGGGATCAGCGTTCCGCTGGTCATGTGATTCTATCTATGTTGGAAGTGGCTATCAGTGGGTTTTTGAGGCGCCTCAAAAGTGATTCTATCTATGTTGGAAGTGGCTATCAGTGGGTTTTTGAGGCGCCTCAAAAGTGATTCTATCTATGTTGGAAGTGGCTATCAGTGGGTTTTTGAGGCGCCTCAAAAGTGATTCTATCTATGTTGGAAGTGGCTATCAGCGGGTTTTTGAGACGCCTCAAAAGTGATTCTATCTATGTTGGAAGTGGCTATCAGTGGGTTGCATCGGTTGCGCTGTTGGGCAGCCATGTTGCCAGTCCGTCTGATCGCGTGTGTTTTAGCCTTTCTTTTCTGATAGCTCGTTTGTGTCTCTTTCATGATCGTGTGTTGCTTTTTGTTTGCGGGCCGGGGCAGAGGAGGGGCAGGACGAGTATGAGAAGGACGGGTGGATGGTGGACGGGGATGAGGAGGAGGAGGAGGGCGGTGAGGGCGAGGAGGACGAGGGCGGGGGCGAGGAGGGGCCGGGGAGTGACGAGGAGCGCAGGGAGAAGAAGAAGAAGAAGCGACGGAAGAGGTGAGGGTGGAGGGGGAACGAGGGGAACGAGGGGCCCCAAGGTGCGTGTGCTTGGGATGGGTTGGGTATGTGGTGCTGGCTGCATGGACGTTGTCTTGTCACTTGCCACTTCCGCACTCTCTGGCCTCTCTCTGCTTGTGCATCACTTCTTTCGTGCGTGTGAGCAACAGTTAGAAAGTGCTCCACATGCCCCTCTCTCTTCTTCTATTCTCTCTCCCCCATCTCCCATGCCCCATTCCCAACCACCCCCCATGCCCCCCCCTCCCTCCATCCCGAACCTCCGATCCCCCATGCGTATGCCGTGTCCCGAGGAGCAGGGAGGAAGATGAGGACGAGTTGGATGAGGACGACTATGCACTGTTGCAGGAGAGCGGTGTGGGGGGCTTTCACCGCCCCGCAAAGGTGAGAGCGGTGTGGGCGGCAAGATTAAGAAACCGCTGTCATATGCTAGTTGGTTATCTTCTACCGTGTGAAAACGTGGGTGTAAAAACGTAGTAGGGCGGCTGCAGTGAAAATCTGAGCCTCGCATCAATAGGACGGCCGTGTAAACACCCACCTAGTTTGGCGAAGGTGCAGCGCATGGGTGCAGCGCATGGGTGCAGCGCATGGGTGCAGCGCATGGGTGCAGCGCATGGGTGCAGCGCATGGGTGCAGCGCATGGGTGCAGCGCATGGGTGCAGCGCATGGGTGCAGCGCATGGGTGCAGCGCATGGGTGCAGCGCATGGGTGCAGCGCATGGGTGCAGCGCAGCAGGTGTGCGGTTTGAAGGTCTGATATCTCTCAGTTGGTTGGACTCGTATCCTTCCCATGCATGCATGCACATGCGCACACCATGTCTTTGTTTTGTGGCTTTCTTTCATGATCCAAGCGGAGCAGGACGAGAATGTGTGTGTGGCGGTTGAACAACGTGTGACACATGGGGGGCGAGGAGGAATACGGGACTGCTTTGCCTTGCTCATTTGGCCTTCTGTTTTCCCATGTGTGTGTGACTGCTATTGCCGTGCATTCTATGGGAGGCAGAAGGACAAGAAGTTTCGGAGGCTGAAGAAGGCGAGGCACATGGGGGGCGACGAGGACGGGTTGCTGATGGACGACGAGGAGGACGAGGAGGGTGGCATGCGCGCGCAGCAGCGCGTTGAAAGGGAGATCTTTGGGGATGAGGGTGAGTTTGCTTTATTGGGATGAGCTTGGAAAGAGTTGGGATGAGGGTGAGAGGATTCTGGGATGAGCTTTGAAAGGGTTGGGGATGAGGGGAAGACGAGGAGGGTGGCGTGCGCGCCCAGCAGCGCGTGGAGCGAGAGATCTTTGGGGATGAGGGTGAGAGTGCTTTACTGGGATGAGGGTTTTTGGGATAAGGCTGCGAGGTTTCTGGATGAGGGTGAGAGGTTGGTTTTTGGATGACAATAAGTTGTTTTTAGGGACGGGGTTGTAAAGGGCTGGGGGGGATGAGAGTAAGAGTATACTGTGAATGACGACGAGTGCCGTTTCGATTGGGAAAGCATAGGTTCTATTTGCTCCTGGCCCATGCATCTCAACCTCTCTGCTCCCAGCATTCCCTTCCCACGCTGCTGCTCCCCACCATTCTGTGCACTCTTCGTTTTTGCCACTTTCCTCCTCTTCCCCACTTTCCCCGCTTTCCTCCTCTTCCCCGCTTTCCTCCTCTTCCCCACTTTCCTCCTCTTCCCCACTTTCCTCCTCTTCCCCACTTTCCTCCTCTTCCCCACTTTTCTCCTCTTCCCCACTTTCCTCCTCTTCCCCACTTTCCTCCTCTTCCCCACTTTCCTCCTCTTCCCCGCTTTCCTCCTCTTCCCCACTTCTTTCCCATCTCTTTCCCCCTCCCCTTCCAACTTTCCTTCCCGGTCCCCTTCACCCTCCCCTTCCGATCACTTTCCGCCTCCCCTTCCCATCCCTTTCACACTCCCTTTCCCATCGCATTCCCCCTCCCGTCCCCCCTCTCCTTCCCACTCTCTCTCCCCCCCTCCCTCTCCTCTCCCCCTCCCCCTCCCCCTTCTTTCTCCCCAGACGTGCCTGAAGATTTCCAGGAGAGGGAGGGCAGGGGCGAGGAGGAGGAGGAGGAGGAGGAGGAGGAGGACGAGGAGGAGGAGGACGAAATGGCAGACTTCATCGTGGAGGGCGGTGTGGACGACACAGATGAGCACGGCCGGCGCCGCCGCAAGAAGAAGAAAAAGGGCACGCGCATGCCAGGTGTCACCTCCGAGGCGCTTCTGGAGGCGCAGGATATTTTTGGTGACGTGTCGGATCTGTTGGAGAGGCGACGCGTGGAGCTGGAGAGGCAGAGGAGAGAGGGAGGGGAGGGGGGCGCGGGTGGGTATTATTACGAGGATGGGATGGGGGGGGAGGGTGGGGAGGAGTATGGGAGGGAGGGGGCGGGAGGGGCGTCGGCGCTGTCGAAGCAGTATGAGCCGAGCTTGCTGGAGGCCAAGTACATGACGGAGCGCGATGAAGCCATTCGGGCCAGAGATGTTCCTGAGAGGCTGCAGGTGGGTGCTGGGAAGCGAGGGTGAGTGAGGTGACGGTGAGGGTGGTGGGGAAGGGAAGCAAGGCAATATGAGCTGAGCCTGCTGGAGGCCAAGTACATGACTGAGCGCGATGAATTAAGCCATTCGGGCGAGGGATGTGCCTGAGAGGCTGCAGGTGTGTGGTGAGGAGTGAGAAGTGGAATTGTGAGTTGGGAACTGGGAGGTGAGAAGAGAAGTTGGGATGGAGCCGAGGCGTGGCTGGGTTTCTTCTGCCACCATTGCGTCCTTGTCTTCCTCTCCCCTTTCTCACCCCTCCCCCTCCCCCTCCCTCCCCCCTTCTTCCCTCCCACCCGCGTGGCAAATTACCCAGAGTCCCTTTGCAATGCATCTTTTCCCTTTTTCCCGGTGGAGAATTGAGAAGTGATATCGGGTCATGGCAGGAAACATCGCGCTGTGTTGTGTTGTGTTGCTGGCTCCCTCCTCTTCATTCTCCCTCCCCCCTTCCCCCTCCCCCTTCCTCCTTCCTTCCCACTCTACCACACTCTTGCACCCCCCCCCCCGCATGCGCTGCATCAGGTTCTTCTCTCTCATTCACACACCTTCTCCCTCTCTCCCTCTCTCCCTTCCCCTTCCCCTCCCCCTCCCCCTCCCCCTCCCCCTACCCCTCCCCCTCCCCCTCGCCCTCCCTCTCCCCCTTCACCTCCCCCTCCATCTCTCCTTCCCCGTCCCCATTCCTTTCACCTGCCTCAGCGCCTGGAGGAAGCGGTGGGGGTGATTACCAAAGACGCCCTCCCTTTCCCTCCCCCATCAGTTCCTCTTTTTCAATGCCTCACCTCCCCTCCCCCTCCCCCCTTCCCCTCCCTCTTTCGCTCCCACCCTCCCCTCCCGCTCCTCCCCCCCTCCCCCCTTCCTCTCCCCCTCTCCTCCCCTCCTCCTCTAATTATCCCCCTTCCACCCCCCTTCACCCACATCAGCTGCTGGAGGAGGTGGTGGGTGTAATCCCAGAAAATGAGGACCATCTGCCGGAAGCGGAGTGGATCTACGAGCGCGTGTTCGGCTCCTTAGCCCCCGACCACCTGCGGCGCACTGAGTTCTCGTACGTCGCTGATGCTGAGAGGCGGGCCGCCACGTGCGCAAGGGAGGACGTGGAGAAGTGCCGACGAGAGGCTGTGGCGGCGCGAGATGGGGCGATTGAGCAGATTGCTGCTGTGCTGGAGGAGCTGCATGACGCCAAAGTGGAGGTGCGGATGTGTGGGGATGGATTGAATGCGATGGGATTGGATAGGGTTGTGTGTATTGCTGCTGCAAGGGAATCTTGCAGATTGCTGCTGTGCTGGAGGAGCTGCATGACGCCAAAGTGGAGGTGCGGATGTGTGGGGATGGATTGAATGCGATGGGATTGGATAGGGTTGTGTGTATTGCTGCTGCAAGGGAATCTTGCAGATTGCTGCTGTGCTGGAGGAGCTGCATGACGCCAAAGTGGAGGTACGGATGTGCGGGGGAGGAGAGAGGGGATGGGGAAGGGGGAGGGGGAGGGGGGGGGGTGGGAGAGCGGAAGGGAAAGGGGAGGGGGAAGAGGGGAGAAGGGGTAGGGGAAGGAAGTTGAGAGTGAGGCGGTGTGTGGTGTATTGTTGGTGTGTGGACGAAGGTGCTGCTTACTGCAAAGCCTCCCCCCATCACCCTCCCCAATCGTGCCCCCCCCCCCCCCCTCATCGTCCCCCCTGCACCATAGCGGTGCACGAGAAGGCCATTTGCCACACCCTCCCTCGTGGACCCTGTTGAGTCGACTCTCAAGTCACCTCCCAGCATGTCCCTCCCCTCCTCACAGCTGCCCCTCCCCTCCCTATGCCTGCCGCCCCCCACCAGGTGCCATACATAGCGGTGCACAAGAAGGCCATCTGCCCGGCCCTCGTGGTGCCCGTTGACTCAACTCAAAGCTCACCTCCCCCCATGCCCCTTCCTCCCCCACACGACCAACCCCCTTCTCCCCATGCTGGCGCCTCCCCTTCCCCCACGGTTGCCCCTCCCCTCCCCGTGCCTGCCTCCCGCCCCCCCCAGGTGCCGTACATAGCGATACACAAGAAGGCCATCTGTCCCGCCCTCGTGGAGCAGGACAAGCTCGACGGGGAGCCGCAGCTGCAGACCTTCCAGGTACCCGCGCCCACCCTTGGATTGGATTTGCAGACCTTCCAGGTACGCGCCCTTGAATAGGATTTCCAGTTATACCCATGATAGTGAAATGTGAAATATAAGCTAGACTAGTAGTAGCTCCCCAAATGCATTGCACTCCTTTATGTTTCCTCTTGTGTGCTCGCTCGCTCTCCCTCCCTGCCTCTCCGTTCCTCCGCTTCCACCTCCCCACCTCGTTCCACCCTCCCTATCAACTTCCTTCCTCCTTCCTTCCTTACCGCTTCCCATCGGCCCCTTCCCTTTTCTTCCCACACAACCGACCCCGCCACCGGGCGCTTCGCTCCCTCCTCCAACTCAGGCCCTGTGGCCCACCCAGCAGTGGGATAGCGGCTGCCTGCTGCTGCATGATTGTACTCCCTTGCTATCCCCTCCCCTCCCCTCCCCTCCCCCACTCTCCGTTTACATTCTTCCCAATCAGGCCCTATGGGCCATTCAGCAGTGGGACCGCCGCTGGTTACTCCTGCAGCGCCGCAAGCGCTCTCTCCGCTCCGCCTACGAGCGGCCGCGGGTGGACGAGGACGAAGAAGCAGAGCGCCAGCTCGCCATGCAGGGGGTGCTTCACGCCCTCGACTGTGCGCTCTCCGAGCCCGCTGTAGAGGACGTAGACGCCAAATTCAACTTGCAGTTTCCGCCAGAGGAGGCGGTGGCGGAGGAGGGCGGGAGAGGGGGTGGGGGGCAGCAGAGGCGGCCTCGGAAGCGGTCGATGTACTCGGTGTGTCGGCGCGCGGGGCTCAAGGGAGTGGTGAAGCGCATTGGGCTGTCGGCGTTCCAGCTGGGGGAGAATTTGATCTCCATGTACAAGGTGCACGGGAGGGGTGGGGTGGGTGGGGTGTGGGGGGTGGTCAGGTGTGTATGGGGTGGCTGTCCTCTTTCCAGCTGGGGGAGAATCTCATCTCCATGTATAAGGTGCGCACCCGAGGTGGTGGGGTGTGGCGGGGTGTGTGAGAGGGATGTTACGGTGTGTAGTGGAGTGATGGGGTGTGGTGTGTGAGGAAACAAGTGTGAGGTCCGTGTACGAGGTGCACATGGTGTTGACCTGCTGGCTCATACTGCTGGCCTCTCGGTTCAGTAATCGGTGAACCTTCACATTGATTTCCGCTGATCGCCTCACAGACGGGTGTAGTCACTCACGTCCCTCCCCGCCTCCTTTCCGAATCCCCATCCCCTAACCGTGGGTGCGTTGTGTGTGTGTGTCCATGCAGCAACACGAGGTGGAGGACACGGCACTGTCACCGGAGGAGGTAGCAACAGAATACATCTGTGCTGAGTTCCCCTCGCCTGCTCTCGTGCTCAGAGGCGCCCGCCACATGGTGCGTGCGGATTGGCCGGTCTTCTGGTGAGCTTGCCTCGTACACTTTGCAAAAGGTTGCAGGGTTTGAAGTACAGCAAGCAAAGGGTATTTTCAAACTCTTGCATGCTCTATAATATATTGCTGCCAGGCCGCATGCATCCTGTTGCCCCTGTGGTACACAATGATGGACTGCATACTGAGCCACCGTTGTTCCTGCAGTGTGGAAGGTGGAGTGGAGGGTGTTTTGCTTTACGTTGTACGCTGTGGTCTGTGGTCACCCCTTGTGTGGCTGTCAATCTGTGATGTGTGCCACATGTCTGACACTGTGTGGGAGTGTGAGTGTGCGGAGGTGGAGATAGGCATCGAGCCCACCGGGTGCACGAGCATCTGAGGGAGCATATTATATGCATGGTGTGATAATGCTCAAAAGTCACTCCAATGTTGTGTGCGTGGCCATGGCAGGCGGAGGTGGAGATAAGCATAGAGCCCAAGGTGCGGGAGCACGTGAGGGAGATATTCAACAAGCGTGCCATCGTCTCCACCAACCCCACCCCACGCGGCCGCCAGGTATCCCACCCCCCCTCACTAACGCCCTGACCAACTGCCAGGTGACGCCCCCACCCACCCTGTATAAGGATCTGCCCGCCAGACAACTCTCCCCCTTGATTTTTCAGCGGCCAGGGGAACGGCCTTTCATGGAATCATGGGATCAAGCACCCCTACATCCCTTGAGCCCTCTTCAATGTCTGGACCTGTCAAACTCACTTTGAGTAGCATTTCATTGCAGCCATTCTTTATGCGCCTCAGAACCTAAGTTGCACAAGACGCTCGCGAAGACGCAAGACGCATAGGAGGAAATTTTCTGGTCAGCCCGGAAAAAAAAAATCGGGTTTAGGGTTTAGGGTATGTGAAAAAATTGCCTCAAATGTGGTATACGCACATATCCCCCCCCTCCCCATGCCCCATAGAACGTTTTTTTGGCTACCCGTACTTTTTTTGCCTGCCCGGGCTTGCGTCTATCCCAGCATCTAATCTGCCCAAGACGCGTGTCTAGCTTCTTAGACGCTGCGTCTAGATGCCAGCGTCTAAGACGCTAGACGCGTCTTCTGCAACTTAGCACAGAACATGCCTTCAAATTCTCCCGCTGCACTCTTGCCCTTCTCCCGCACCCTTCCACCCTCCTCACACTGCCTGTGTTTGACTGCAGGGGATCGACACATTTCACCGATTCGCAGGCATCGAATGGCTCAAGGACACGCCGGTGGGGGAGTTGCCTGGACGCATTTTTTCCCCACTGCCCCACTCCCCCCGTCCCCCACCCCCGTGCGCATGGCAGGTGATCGACACGTTCCACCGCTTCGCAGGCATCGAGCGACTCAAGGACAAGCCGGTGGGGGAGTTTCGGGACGACCAGTGGCTGCTGATCGCCAAGGCGGAGTCGCAGGGGCTCGTTCAGGTGGAGCTGGGACTGCCGCCCGCCGTCGTGCAGGAGAACGTCATCCAGGTGCGTGCAGGGTTTGGGGTTCAGAGTATAGGGTTTTAGGGCGTAGGGAGAGGCTTGCAGCTGTGCAAGAGGGTGGTGCAGGAAAGATGTGGGTTGGCAGGGATGTTGGGAATGAGGGTTGTTAAACGACGAGGGTTGTTTGTCAGGGTTCGCAATGAAGGGTTTGTATGAGGTCTGTGCAGGGCTTAGGGTTTAGTGTGTGGTGTGCAGGTGTATAGTGTGTGGTGTGCACGGGTATAGTGTGTGGTGTGCAGGGCTTAGGGTTTAGTGTGTGGTGTCCAGGAAAACGTGATCCAGGTAGGGAGAATATTTTGATGGTGCTGTGGTGGTGGCGTACAGCAGGTCAGGGTTTGATGCACCGGCACAGCAGCACAGCACACACACATGCCCCACAAGCTGATTCTCTATGGAACAAGCAGTGTGTTGTGTTCTTCTCATCATAACAAGCCAGCTTCTTGTCCCCCATCTTCTTGCTTCCCCATTCCCGTTTCCCCATGCCATGCCCATCCCTCCACATGTTCTCTCAGGAGTTTGAGGCGGCCTACCTCTCAGACGGCGTCTCCCACTTCGCCTCACTCTGGAACGAGCAGCGCCGCACCATTCTCCGGGCGGCAATCGCCGCCCGGTTGCTGCCGACCATGCACAAGGAGACGCGCCTGCTCCTCACCGGCCGCGCCAAGGCATTCGTTGCCGAACAGTGCGCCCTCGCCCTCTGGAAACACGTCTCTGTTGCGCCCCTTGACATCCGGGCCAAGGGGGGCGGGGGGGGCGGAGGGGGAGGGATGGGGGGAGGCGGGGGAGGGGGCATGCGGGGCGGCGGGGGGAGGGGAGGGAGGCATGGGGGAGGGGAGGAGCACGGGGGAGGGGGGCAGCCGTGGCTGCGAGTGATGGCGTGCTGCTGGGGGCCTGGGAACCCCGCGACCACCTTTGCCATGCTGAACGCCGCAGGGGAGATGGTGGATTTTCTCCATACTGGCTTCCTCTGTGCCCGCACCGGCCAGCCGAAAGGGGATGCTGCTGCAGCGCTGGGGGGGGCTGCTGGGGAGGCATGGGGGGAGCGGGGGGAGCGGGGGGGGGGGAGGGGGAGGGGGCGAGCAGCAGGTGATGGTGATGAAGAAGCGGGAGGATGAGCGGCGGCTGATGGCGTTTGTGAAGGAGCACAAGCCGCACGTCGTGGTCGTGGGGGGGGCTAACCTCGCGTGCGAAAGGCTCAAGGACGAAATCTGGGAGGCAAGTGGGGGATGGCTGGTGTGTGTACGGGGGATGGCATACTAGTATGGTATGTGTGTGTGTGAGGGGTGTGGTGGTATGGCATGTGCGTTTTGGTTGGCATGCGGGCATGTGTTTGTGGTGAGCGGCCCCAACCTTGCTTGTTAAATTCTCAAGGATCTGGGAGGTGCATGGGCTGTGGCATGGGGTTTGCAGGACGTAAGGCTGTGTGTGGCAGTACGCACTTGTTGATCTGGCTGTTACTGTGTGCGCATATGGTTGTAACCGCACAGCACTGAACAGGTGCGAAACTTGTGTCCGTCACATGTGCGTTTCACATATGTCCTCCTGTGCCACTTCTCCACCAGCCCTCCCCCACCCTGGCATCGCTCGTTAGCTCACACGGTCAGCTCCGTCCATTTCATGCGTTCACGGTTCTCCCATCCTTCCCACCACACCCCTCCACCTCAGCCGCTCATCTTCAAGATCAGTTCCTGCTCTGAGGAAGGGAGTGAACTTCCCCCAGGATCTCAGCCGTCCCTCTGGCAGCTCCCTGGGATTCACTTATCACAAGTCTCAAGGGTGAATCCCAGTTAACTCGCATGGCTTGCCTCCGTTCCATTCCCTGCACGCTCACTTGCCCCCCCCCCCCCCCCCCCCCCCCCCCCAGGTGATCTTCAAGATCGCAAAGCACTTTCCTCGCGACCTCAGCCGTGCCTCTGGCGGCTCCCAACTGAGCTCTCACGGCTTGCTCACTTACATGCCTCCTCTCTCTTCCCCTCCTTCACTCCCCCACACAGGTGATCTTCAAGATCGTCGAGCACTTCCCTCGCGACCTCACATCTGATGTTGACAACGTCCGCGTGAGTGCCTCCTTGCTGCTGCCACCTGCTCCCATGTGCTTGTGCCTGTTCAAGTGGCTGATTGTTTTTACAAGTTGTAGAAACTGTCAGCTCATGGCAGCACCTGCATGCTCTCTTTTCTCTCCTCTGCCTCCTAGCCACTGCCGGCCTCCACACGTCACCCTCCCACCCCACCTTCATGTCGTCTCTCACCCTCCTACATCCCGTGACCAACCACACCCTCACTTCACTCATTAACTCGCTGCCCTGCACCCGTGCATGCAAGCTCACAGCCTCCTCCATCTTTCCTGTCCTCCTGTCCTCCTGTCCTCCTCCTGCCCAACCCGTGCACCAGGTGGTGTTTCAAGATGAGACACTCGCTCTGCTCTACGAGAATTCCGCCATCTCTCAGGAGCACCTGCCCTCCCAGCCAGGCAAGCGCTTGTACCCCTATAAAGCTCAGGCACATGTTATGCCGTAACACTTGTGGGGATTCTCTTAATGTGCTAGCCTTGGAGAACTTTTGAGATGAGAGAGCCCTGGAAGGAAGGAGGATGAAGGAGTTAGATGGAGTGGTGGGAGAAAGGGTGGGGAGGGAAGGCAAGCTAGCCTGCTCCAGCCCACCCCTCCCCTTCCCACCAGGCATAGTGCGGCGCACGGTGGGGTTGGGGCGCTAAATGCAGAACCGGGTGACACTGGTTGTGATGAGGTATATGCATACACCCTTCCCCACCCAAGTCCCCGCCCTTCCCCACCCCCAGGCATAGTGTGGCGAACAGCAGGGCTGGGCCGCTACATGCAGAGCCGGCTGACGGTGAATGTAGGGCAGTACATACATGCTCCTTTGTTCCCCCCCTCCCTCCTCCCCCCTCTCATCCCCTCCCACCAGGCATAGTGCGGTGCATAGCACAGTAGGAGTCGGGCGCTACATGCACAACCGGCTGGCGGTGGGAGTGGGGCAGTATGTTCACAACTTTGTATGACCCATCCCCTCTTACACCCCTTCTTCCTCCCCCTTCCCCCTCCCCCCCCCCCCCCCCCCCCCCCCCCCCCCCCCCACCAGGCATAGTGCGGTGCACAGTACGACTCAGCCACTATATGCAAAACCCCTATCCGACCCATCCCCGTGTCTTTCCTCCCCCCTCAAACAACCCCCCCCCCCCACCAGGCATAGTGAGGTGCACGGTGGGGCTGGGCCAATACATGCAGAACTGGCAGGTGCTCTTTACCTCATGTCTCCCCTCCCTCCCCCACCCTTTTTCAGGCATAGTGCGGCGCACGGTGGGGCTGGGGCGCTACATGCAGAACCGGCTGGCGCTGGCAGCCTGCCTGTTTGGGCCGGCGAGGGAGGTGCTATCTGCTAAGTTCCACCGCTCTCAGGACCTGCTGCCGTCCGATGACGTGTACGACGCTCTTGAACGTGTCATGGTTACCGTTACCAACCAGGTGGGATTGCTGGGCAGGTGGGGTTACCAAGCAGGTGGGCGGATTCTTGATAAGAAAATGAGGGCCGTAATAGATGTGCTTTGTCTCTTGCATCAGTCAGAGGGCGATGTGATTTAATTCGTTGTCCCTATGTCGGACCTCATTCCTGTTCTTCGTCTAACATGAAGGTGAAGTTGTCGTTTTCCACTTCCCACGCCTTACCTTAACCATCGCCCGCCTCCTCTCTCGCCATGCCTCCACTCCGCCTGCTGCCCGCCACACACTTGCTCTACTGCCAGGTACGTGTTGTTGTGTTATGACGTGCGTGTTCTGTAAGACATCTCAAATCCCCCTCGCCATGCCATGTCTCCCTCTGCCCGTCCCCCTTCATCCTTCTGCCAGGTGGGAGTGGATGTGAATGACGCGGCACAAGAGGCAACTCCTTAATCGGCTCAAAAGTGCCATTCATTAATCACCTCGCCTCTTCTCCCTCACCTGCTCTCCCCATTCGCCCCTCTGCCAGGTGGGAGTGGATGTGAACTACGCGGCACAGGAGGCACAGGATTGGCTCTTTGCGCCGCTGCAGTTCGTGTGTGGCCTCGGACCCAGGAAGGCCTCCACGCTTAAAGTGAGCCATGAGCCTCCTTGCCCTCCCACCCACCCTCATCCGTGTCCCATGCGCCTTTTGTCCGCACGGACCACACCTGCCCGATCGTTTTCCTCACCACGCCTGCTCCCTCTCCCACCTTTCCTCTCACTCTCTCCCCCCTTGTCTCGCATGCTCCTTTCTTTGACCTCTCATCGATGTCCCCCGTGCCTCGCTCCCCTCGCCCCTCACCACCCTCCCTCAGGCCCTTTGCCATCGAATTGGGTTCTAAACTCTATCACTCTCTCCCTCGCCTCTCTCCTCTCTCCCTGTTACCTCTCTCCCCCTCGCCCATGTGCTTTTCTCCTCCCATCAGGTGCGCATACTGGGAGAGGGCGTGGTGCGGCGGCGCAAGGACCTCATCGACCCGCCCTTCCTGCTCGACCAGGTTCGCAACTCGCCCTTGCCTGCCTTGCTGCTCTGCCCCCCAACTGCCATCCCTCCTCTCTCGTTTCCCACCTCCTTCCTCTGAACGTTGCCCCCGTCCCACGCTTGTTCCCCCCCCCCCCCACCACCCCACTCGTTCCTGATCTCTGCGCGTCCCTCCCCCAGGTCGTCTGCAGCATGCATTCGAGTGAGAGGTCAAGACGGCGCCCTGCCTGATTCCCCCAATCGTTCATTGGACTTCAAATCCGCGTCCTGTTCAATGTCTCCCTCTTTCCCACCAGGTGATGATCAACACAGCAGCATTCATCCTCGCGGAGTAGGAGCAGGACGGCATGCTCTGCTGCCTGACTGACGGACTACCGACAGGTGCATGTTCATGATTCATCCCCCTTCCCCTCCCCCTTTCCCCCTCCCCCTTCCCCTCCTCCTTTCCCCCTCCCCCTTCCCCTCCCCCTTTCCCCCTCCCCGTTCTCCTCTTGCCCTTGTTGCCCCGCTCTCTCCCCAGGTCGTGTTCATCAACGCAGCGGCGTTCATCCGAGTCCGAGGGCAGGATGACATGCTAGATGATTCGAGAATTCACCCAGCAGACTACCGCCTGGCGCTCAAAGTGGCCACTGACGGGTACTGCGAGGCTCACCGCGGCATGACGCCGCACAGTGTGGAGGAGCGAGGCATAGATGTGGTCCTGGAGGCTCGGGACAACCCGGACTTGATCCGCAGGCTCGATTTCGAGGACTACGCGGTGATGCTGGCTCGGAAGGGGCAGGGCGGGCTGAAGGAGAAACTGCTGCTGATTCGCCGCGAGCTCATGCACGGGTTTGCTGAGTGCCGGGTGAAGTTTGAGCAGCTGAACGCAGACGAGCAGTTCTGGCTGCTCAGTGGGGAGACGGAGGAGAGTCTGGCTGTGGGGAAGGTGGTGACTGCGACGGTGAAGCGCGTGCTGAAGTTCAAGGTGTTGTGTGCGTTGGAGAGCGGTGTCATGGGCGAGGTGGATCGGAGGGATTTCAGTGATGACCCGAATGTGGAGCTGAGGGATGTGGTGAGCGAGGGGCAGCCGCTGACATGCCGCATCAAGGAAGTGAAGACGGAGGAGGCTAAGGTGCGTGTGGGGAAGATTGAGGAGGGCTTTGAGCAAGGTGTGTGTTGGGAAGATGTAGGAGGGCAAGGTGTGTGGTGGGAAGGAGAGGTCGAGGTGCGTGTTGGGTGGGCGGCAAGGTGAGATGAGAAGATTGTAAGGCGCCTCACAATGGTGTTTGTTGCTTTAAAGACTGGCGGGATTTTAGTGACGATCCGAATGCGGGGTTGAGGAATGTGGTGACAGAGGGGCAGCTGATCACATGCCGCATAAAGGAAGTCAAGACAGAGGAGGCTAAGGTGCGTGTGGGGAAGACTGAGGAGGGCTTTGGGCAAGGTGTGTGTTGGGAGGGCGGGCAAGGTGAGATGGGGGGATTTACTAGGTGCCTCACAGTTGTTTTTATTGCCTCAAAGACCAGTGGGTCATGAGTGACGATCCGAATGTGGATTTGCGTGATGTGGTGACCGAGGGGCAGCCACTGACATGCCTCATCAAGGAAGTCAAAACGGAAGAGGCTAATGTGCTTGTGGAGAATGTGGGGAGGGAAGGGGGGGTAATGTGTGTGTGGGAGTTTTCGTGAATGCTGTCCATCATTTACATCTACCACCTCCCACCCCCATCCACACGTGCAGGTGATCCTGACGTGCAAGGGCAGCGACCTGAGGAGCAGCGAGTGGAGGGAGATGCGGCAGTGGGACCCGTACTACCAGCGCGCTGCAGTGGAGCAGGAGGAGCAGGCGGCAACGGAGGAGAGGAAGCGCAAGGAGGAGGAGAAGCGCAAGACCGCCTTCCGCCCCCGCATGATCACCTACCCGCTCTTCCACAACGTGTCGCTGGAGGGCGCCAAGAAGGTGCGCAGTGGTTTCAATCAATGGGTCAATAAACACATTCTCTTGGATGGTGCCTTGCTGTAGCTGGTCCTTGGATGGTGCCAAGAAGGTGCGCAGTGGTTTCAACTGGTCAATAAGCACATAATCTTTTCAGCTGGTTTCAAACAGCGCTTCTTAATTGGCTCGCAATACCACATGCCGGCTGCTCTTCCCTTAATTGGCTCGCAATACCACATGCCGGCTGCTCTTCCCTTAATTGGCTCGCAATACCACATGCCGGCTGCTCTTCCCTTAATTGGCTCGCAATACCACATGCCGGCTGCTCTTCCCTTAATTGGCTCGCAATACCACATGCCGGCTGCTCTTCCCTTAATTGGCTCGCAATACCACATGCCGGCTGCTCTTCCCTTAATTGGCTCGCAATACCACATGCCGGCTGCTCTTCCCTTAATTGGCTCGCAATACCACATGCCGGCTGCTCTTCCCTTAATTGGCTCGCAATACCACATGCCGGCTGCTCTTCCCTTAATTGGCTCGCAATACCACATGCCGGCTGCTCTTCCCTTAATTGGCTCGCAATACCACATGCCGGCTGCTCTTCCCTTAATTGGCTCGCAATACCACATGCCGGCTGCTCTTCCCTTAATTGGCTCGCAATACCACATGCCGGCTGCTCTTCCCTTAATTGGCTCGCAATACCACATGCCGGCTGCTCTTCCCTTAATTGGCTCGCAATACCACATGCCGGCTGCTCTTCCCTTAATTGGCTCGCAATACCACATGCCGGCTGCTCTTCCCTTAATTGGCTCGCAATACCACATGCCGGCTGCTCTTCCACAATGTCTCTCTCCATGGCGCCTAGAAGATGAGCTGCTCTTTGCTTTCAACCGAGAATGGGTGCGTGGTTGTGCTCAGAAAGAAAAGGCATGCTTGCTAGTTTGAGGTGACTTGAAGAAAACGACAGGCTCCAGAGCAGTCGACTCACTCGTCATATGCATCTGCTCGTGCTTTTCCCGCCGTGCTTTTCCCCTGTGCTCCCATCCATCCGCCCCCATGTCAACACTTCAGGTCCTGGCGGACAAAGATATAGGCAGTGTGGTGATCCGTCCCAGCAGCCGCGGCCCCACGCATCTGAGCATCACCATGAAGCTGCCGGACGGCGCATTCACACACGTGGACGTGCACGAGGGCGGCAAGGACCGTACCAGCGCCACCAGCTTCCTGCGCCTCGGCCGCACCTTGACTATTGGGGACGAGAGCTATGAGGACCTGGACGAGGTGAGATGGGGTGCAGGCGTGGGTGCTGTCACAGCTGTGAGCTCCTGGACTGGACGGGGTGCTTTGAGCTGAGAGCTACCGAACAGTGCCTTCACTGTGCTGCCTTCACACACGTGGACGTGCACGAGGGCGGCAAGGACCGCACCTCCGCCACTAGCTTCCTGCGCCTCGGCCGCACTCTCAATTGGGGACGAGAGCTATGAGGGTTTGGACTAGGTAAGATGTGGTTTCAAGGGGTGAGGTGAGGTGTGTGGTGAGGGTGCACTCGGCCTCGGCCTCCTGCACCTTGGCCGCACTTTTACTAATGGAGATGAGAGCAATGAGGACCTGGATGAGGTGAGGTGGGGTGAGGTGAGGTGAGTGGAAGGGTGAGGTGAGTGGACGGGTGAGGTGAGTGGAAGGGTGAGGTGAGTGGAAGGGTGAGGTGAGTGGACGGGTGAGGTGAGTGGAAGGGTGAGGTGAGTGGAAGCGTGAGTTCTGTGAGGACCTGCATGGGTTGAGCTGGGGAGCAGGGGTGGCTGTCAGATGGGTTGAAGGGGTGAGCGTGTGCTGCTCCTCCCATGCCACCAGCTTCCCACGCCTTGGGATGAGGTGAGAGGGTGGGTGGGTGTTGTGCTGTGAGCACGTGGACGAGAGAGTGGGTGGATGAGTGCTTTGAGGACCTAGTTAAGGAGATGTGGCGGGCAGGGGTGGATGGATGAAGGGGTGACTGTGACGCCTCTGCTTCCTGTCACGTGTACCATGCCTCATGGCCCTCTCCTCGTCATGCCTTTATGGTACATGAAGCCCTCAGCAGCAACTTTTTAGATATCTCAAAGAGATCCCTTTCCACCCCTCCATGCCCTGCTCCACCCCTCGCCACTGCTACCCACCCCTCTCCACCCCTCCCCAACAGGTCATGGCGCGGTACATCGAGCCCTTGGCAGCGCGCATGCGAGACATGGCAGCCTACCGCAAGTTCCGCCTTGGATCCAAAGCCGACATGGACGCCCTTGTGCGCTCCGACAAGGAGCGAGAGCCCGCGCGCATCCCCTACTACCTCTCGCTCTCCCACGACCACCCCGGCGCCTTCATGCTCACCTACATCCGCTCCGCCTCTGTCTCTGGCCGCCCCGTGCATGAGTATATCACCGTTTCGCCTGAAGGGTTTCGGTTCAGGAAGCACACTTTCCCGTCGCCGGACCGACTGGTGAAGTATTTCCAGGCGCATTTCAATGATCCGGTGGAGGGTGGGGATGGGGGAGCGGGGGGTGGGGGTGGTGGGAAAAGGGAGACGCCTCGCCGAGGAGCTTCTGGTGGTGGTGGTGGGCTGGCGTTGCCCCCGCCACCCCCAGTGCCGGCAGGTGGGAGGGGTGGTCGGTGGGATCAAGCTGGGTCGGGTGGTTGGGGGACTGCGGGAGGTGGTGGGGAGAAGGTTGGATGGGGGGGAGGGGTGTGGAGTGCGGGAGGGGGGGAGCAGGGAGGGGGGCAAGTGTGGCAGTCTGGGGGTGGGGGTGGGGGTGGGAGTGGGTGGCAGAATGCAGGTGGTTGGGGTGGTGAGGGAGGAGGCGGGGGAGGAGGGGGGTGGGGAGCTGGGAGTGGTGGTGGGTCGGGAGCGTGGGGAGCTGGAGGGGCTGATAGGGGGGGTGGTGCAAGAACTCCACTCAGGGGATGAAATGGAAAAAAAAAAAAATAGGGATGACAAATATCGCTTATTAAATAGCAAGGTGTATTGAGTATTCCTGCTATTCAATATATTTGGTCATTACCACATTGTCCTTGGTTTATTGCCCTTATTTTCTGCTTCATGGTGAATGACTAAATGGTCTATCGTAATCTCGATTCTTGTCACCACTACTGTAGTGTTTTCAGTGGGCAACGTGGCGTGGTCAGCTAGCACACGTCGACTTCTAGCCGCAACTTTCGGGTCACTCCGCCGACGTGGAGGATTCCCTGAGCTCCACGGTGTCCTGGAAAGTCACTGAACAATGCCTGTTCGGCCCAGGTGGTCAAAGGTCCACGTAGCGACGCGCATTTGTAACGCTGTAACAGACAGCGTGGCGTCACGGTGCCAGCAGCGACACCACCCGTGACCACGCGAATTCTATCCACTGGCCCTCGCGATTGCATTCCATCCCACCCACCCATGGTCCATCCCATTGGAATCTCGCGCCAAACCACCCGCACCCCACACAACCAGAGTGTGTAGAGTTGTCCGTGGCTGCAGCATACCACACTGTGCCTCGAGATTCGCTTATCTCCCAAACCCTCTTTTGATAGTTGCTACTTTCCGCTGGTGTAATCGCTATCTCCAGCGATTTCCAGTCAGGGCCGCGTTCCTAGAAGCACTTCTCACAGCGCTCCCTAACTAAAGCTTATCTCGTCGCAAACAGCGAAACATGGCATCCTCGCTCGCCAGCTGTCCGCCAAAGGTCACCAGCAGCGTCGCAGCACCCGTCGCAGGCGACAGGGGCAGCGCGGTCGCATCGAGCAATGCGGCGGTCGCGGTGCCATTCGTCGGCCTCAAGGCCGGCAAGGATCTTCCCGGCGCCGCCAAGGCTTCTCAGGCGAAGAAATCCGCTGACCGCAAGATGCGGACCGTGTCGCGATCAGTCGCCGCTGGACGCTCGCCCGTGATCTGCATGGCTGATGGAGGTGCGTGTGGGCTCGGCTTCAGACTGCTCTGATTGGTCGAAAGAATGTGCGCTCAGTGCTCGTACCGTGCGAATAAGATACTAATTTTAGTCACACTCTAGTCCACCACATGGCTCGTCCTGGTGGTTTCGACGCTCCCGTGAATCACGCAAGGTTGTAGGCGAATAATAATAATGCTCTGCAAACCATGAAGCTGAACGTTTCCTCTCGCGCGATTCTTTAAGTCTTCTTGACATTCGCGGTCCCGCGTAAGATGCAATGTGCTGACGTGCAACGCCTCATGAGCTCTCCTGCAGACCCGCAGGTACTATTGAATGAATACCATAACATCGACAATATGGCGCACATCAACGCGTTAAAATTTGCCTCGTTACCTTGAACAATTGCGTCTTTTACATGGTTACGTGTGCGTCCCGCAGGCCGCGAGGTACCGCTGGAGGACTACCGCAACATCGGCATCATGGCGCACATCGACGCGGGCAAGACGACGACGACGGAGCGCGTGCTGTTCTACACGGGCAAGAACTACAAGATCGGCGAAGTGCACGAGGGCACCGCCACCATGGACTGGATGGAGCAGGTGAGCTGCGGCTGCGTCTGTATGTGCCGAATACGAAACAACACCTTTATTGGATTCCCGAACCACGTGCGATTACCGCTTGCCACGTGCGATCACCGCTTCTGAGCCCACTGGTCCCCGAATTGACTTCTCATGGTGTTCCAACGCATGGCCCGATTGTGTCGCACCCCCATACCCATAGTTCGCCTCTTAAGACGACTTAAAAGGACTTGGTTGTTGTCCAAGACGTAACGAGACCGCGTCGCACCTCCCATGCGCATGTGGAGCGTGCACTTCGCGCCTCACTTCCTCCCCCCCCCAACCTCCCTCCTTCCTTCCATCCCTCGCAGGAGCAAGAGCGCGGCATCACGATCACGTCCGCTGCGACGACGTGCATGTGGAAAAACCACCGGATCAACATCATCGACACGCCCGGCCACGTCGACTTCACGCTCGAGGTGGAGCGCGCGCTGCGCGTGCTCGACGGCGCCATCTGCCTCTTCGACTCCGTCGCCGGCGTTGAGCCCCAATCCGAGGTACGCCCTGCCCCAGATACGCCCTGCCCTTCGATATGACATGCCCCGCCCCAGATACGCCCTGCCCTTCGATATGTCCTGCCCTGCCCAAGATATGCCTTGCCCGAGGGGCCCCAGATGTGCTCTGCTCGATGTTCGCCCTGTTCGAGGTACGCCCTGCCTCAGGTACACTATGCCTGAGGCGGAGTTACGCCCTGCGCGGTCCAAAGCCTTTCCGATCACACGTTCAACCTCTCTGTCCCCCCCACTCCCTCTGTCCCCCCCGTGTCTCACCCGCCTCTCCCCTCCCCCCCTCCCCTTTTCTCCTTCCAGACGGTGTGGCGGCAGGCGGACAAGTACGGAGTGCCGCGCATCTGCTTCGTGAACAAGATGGACCGCCTGGGCGCCAACTTCTACCGCACGCGCGACATGATCGTCAGCAACCTGGGCGCCAACCCGCTGGTGCTGCAGCTGCCCATCGGCGCGGAGGACGCGTTCCAGGGCGTCGTGGACCTCGTGAAGATGAAGGCCATCGTGTGGACGGGCGAGGAGCTGGGCGCCGCCTTCGAGTACCGCGACATTCCCGAGGACCTCCAGGAGAAGGCCGCCGAGTACCGCGCGCAGCTCGTCGAGTCGGTCGTGGAGCTGGTGAGTGGAGGGAATCAGAGGGGTGTGGCTGGGGTATTCGGGGTCGACTTAGAACGCTCGGGGAGTCCTTCGACGAGCTGGGGAGCTACTGGGGGAGGAGACGTGGGGGGGTGGGAAGTGGAGGGCGGAGGGTGGTGGGTTGGGTGGAGGGTAGATCGGGGTGGGAGGGCCACGCAGGGTGCGGTTGAACCTCGCGTGTGATTGGTGGAGGCTGTGTTGTGAGCAGCTCAACTAACGCGCGTTGTGTGCTCGACGGGGTACACTGATCAAATTCGAGAGAGCAAACGGCTATCGAGACAACCAAATTAACCAACCCTAAACTCGTCTCCCGTCACTCGTCCCAGTTGGTAACCCTTCTTTCCAGTGCATTGCTGAAGGCACACATGACTGATTGTCGTGTCCTGCATCTCTTACCCTCCCTCTTCTGCCTTCATTCCTCATCACCTGGTCTGCCTTCGCCCTTCCCCGTCCCCCTTCCCCGACCCCTCTCATCTCCCCGCCACAGGACGACGATGCCATGGAGGCGTACCTGGAGGGCGAGGAGCCGGACGAGGCCACTCTGAAGCGCCTCAAACACCCTTCTAACTTCCAACCTTCCCCATTCCGCCCTCCCCCATTCCGCCTTTCCCCCACCGCAGGACGACGACGCCATGGAGGCGTACCTGGAGGGCGAGGAGCCGGACGAAGCCACGCTCAAGCGCCTCATCCGCAAGGGCACTATCGCGTCGGCGTTTGTCCCGGTGCTGTGCGGTACGGCGTTCAAGAACAAGGGCGTGCAGCCGCTGCTGGACGCTGTCATCGACTACCTCCCCTCCCCGCTCGACCTCCCGCCCATGAAGGGTTCCGACCCGGAGGATCCCGAGAAGGCCCTCGACCGCCCCCCTAGCGACTCCGCTCCGTTCTCCGGGCTCGCGTTTAAGATCATGACTGATACGTTTGTCGGGTCGCTGACGTTCGTGCGAGTTTACTCGGGCGTGCTGACCGCCGGGACGTACGTGCTGAACGCGAACAAGAACCGCAAGGAGCGGATCGGACGGCTGCTGGAGATGCACGCAAACTCGCGCGAGGATATCAAGATCGCGCGCACGGGCGACATCATCGCACTCGCAGGGCTCAAGGATACGATCACGGGCGAAACGTTGTGCGACCCTGACGCCCCCGTTGTCCTTGAGCGCATGGACTTCCCGGATCCAGTTATTAAGGTCGCTATCGAGCCTAAGACTAAGGCGGATGTGGATAAGATGGCGAACGGGCTGATTAAGCTTGCGCAGGAGGACCCGTCGTTCCATTTCTCTCGTGACGAGGAGACGAATCAGACGGTCATTGAGGGAATGGGGGAGCTGCATCTGGAGATTATTGTCGATAGGCTGAAGCGCGAATTTAAGGTGGATGCTAATGTGGGCGCGCCGCAGGTTAACTACCGTGAGAGCATTGGCCGGCCGGTGGAGGTGAAGTACACGCACAAGAAGCAGTCGGGCGGGCAGGGCCAATTCGCGGAGGTGGTGATTAAGTTTGAGCCGCTGGAGCCGGGCAGCGGGTACGAGTTTAAGAGCGAGATTAAGGGCGGGACCGTGCCCAAGGAGTATGTGCCGGGCGTGGTGAAGGGGCTCGAGGAGTGCATGAGCAGCGGCGTGCTCGCTGGCTTCCCTGTCGTGGACGTGCGCGCCACCCTCATCGGTACGTGTTGGGTTTGCCGTTCTCGTTGGTACTAACATCTTGAATTGATTCTTTTCCTTCCCGTTTCCCTCCACACCATTCCAATTTCTCCCGTCCCGTGTGCCCCAACCTTCCCCAACCTTCCCCTATCGTCTCCAACCTGCCCCAACCTGCCCCAACCTGCTCCAAGCTGCCCTGAATTGCCCCAACCTAGCCCCATCCATCTGTCCATCATCCACCCCTCCCCCAACCCTCCACCTTCCCACCAACCTCATCTCTCTCGCACCCCTCCGCCTCCCGTAACCCCCATCCCTCCTCCTTTACCCCCATCCCTCCTCCTTTACCCCCATCCCTCCTCCTTTACCCGCCTTTCTTCCTCCACCTCCCCCCCCTCCTTTCCCAGAGGGCTCATACCACGAGGTGGGCTTGAGCGTGCTGGCGTTCCAGCTGGCACAGCGAGGGGCGTCCCGTGAGCCGGTGATGAAGGTGGAGGTGGTCACGCCCGAGGAAGACCCTTCGTCCCTTGAGAAGAATTGCACTGCACGGGATTATCTTGCTTACTCAGAGACCCTTACCCCCCACCCCCCCGCACCCCTTCCCCCTCCCCACTTCTCACCTCCACCAGAGGGCTCCTACCATGAGGTGGACTCTAGTGTGCTGGCGTTCCAGCTGGCGGCGCGCGGGGCGTTCAAGGAGGGTATGGGCAAGGCCTCGCCGCGGCTGCTGGAGCCGGTGATGAAGGTGGAGGTGGTGACGCCCGAGGACCACATGGGTGATGTCATCGGTGACCTCAACTCGCGCCGTGGGCAGATCAACTCCTTTGGAGACAAGCCGGGCGGCATGAAGGTGAGCGAAAGGGAAGAAAGGAAGTGGGGGAGACGGGACGGGGTGGGGGAGGAAAGGAGACAATGTGGGAAGTAGAGGAGAGGGATGGGTGAGAGAGGAGGGCTTAGGGCCAGTCTGAGCAGCTGCCACGGCTGCTGGAGCCGGTGATGAAGGTGGATGTGGTCACACCTGAGGACCACATGGGTGACGTCATCGGTGACCTCAACTCTCCCCACGGGCAGATCAACTCGTTTGGGGACAAGCCGGGCGACATGAAGGTGAGTGGTGGGGAGTGAGAAGGGGGGGAAGGAGAGAAGAGGGAATGGGGAGGAAAGGTGAGGGGCAGGGGCTGAGATGAGACGGCATGGAGAGGAGAGGAGACGGATTGAATGGGTAAGAGTAGAGTCAATTTCTGAAGTTGCCAAGGCTGCTGGAGCACATGGTGGAGGGTGTTCAACTGCAAGAGAAACCTTTTCTCATCCTGGTTATCATCAATCTCATTCCCAGTTCTCTCCCTAATGTCCCCCCCCCCCCTTTCCTTCCCCTCCCCCTTCCTCTTCCCCCCCTCCTTTCCTCTCCACGCCACGCTGGTGCTGCATCATAGTTGTTAATGTGTTGAGCCTTCCTCACCCCTCTATCGTTTCCCCCACTCGCTTTCTCCATCTCTCCCCTCTGCCAGGTGGTGGATGCGCTAGTGCCCTTATCGGAGATGCTCAACTACACGTCCAACCTGCGTGCCATGACCAAGTGGCACTTGTTAACCTCGCATCCTAACCCCCATCCTTCCCCCCTCTCCCCCCCAGGTGGTGGATGCGCTGGTGCCGCTGTCAGAGATGTTCAACTACGTGTCGAACCTGCGCGGCATGACCAAGGGGCGAGCCAACTACACGATGCAGCTCGCACAGTTTGACATCGTCCCCACCAACATCCAGAACCAAATCACCGCCAAGGCACAGGGCACCGCTGTCTAACTCCGTTGTTGAGTGCTTGGGATCTGATGCACTAGCACTGCCAGTACCGTACATTGTTTGCTTAGCATTGTTTTTTTAGGTTTCTCTTTTTATGCAAAGTTGCATGGTGTGAAGTTGCAAAGTTTTGTGCTGCCTACACCATACAGTAGCTGTAAGATTTTCACACTGGTGAACCATGTCCTCCCATACTACCATGACCTATGACGACCCGTCGACCCTCCATCAATCCATTTCCGCTGAGATATTCAGTTCAGTACCAGATCTGAACCTGCCATTGGTGGGCAGGCTGGGCTGAGAGAGACCTGTGGTCCATTTGAAGAGTCCAGAGGAGATTTTGGAGTCCATCCTGTACAAGCTGCACTGCTCACAGGCAATACACATGAGCAGGAAAGCTTGACAGCAGCATGCCAGCAAATTTTGTCAGTGTGCTCATTTAGTCTACAAATATGATATAATTATGTGCTTCTCACAGCAAACCCTCTCAATGATGGCAACCATCATCATACAGAGCATTAAAGGCCTACTCAAAGCATTGAGTTATTCATATATATGCTACGAGGCTCTACATACCCATCACGATCCAGCAACTGCCTGCACCCCAGGCAGCATCTTCAACTCAGCCATATCCCGAGGCAGCTCCCTCAACCGCCAACACCCATCCAAGATAAGCCGCCTAAGTCCAGCTAGCCGCACGAAGTGGGGAGGAAGCGAGGTGATGAGGCTGGACGTAAGATTCAGCTCAGTCAGGCACGCAAGAGAGGTGAGAGAAGCAGGCACCCGTTTCAACTCCTTGCAGTCTAATAGAATCAGCTTGCGCAGCCTGGTCAAGGCGCCAATGCCCTCCGGAATGTGAGTGAGCTTGCACTCGTGAACCTCCAACAACGTCAGCTGCTGAAGCTGCGTGATGCTCTCTGGCAGCTCAGACAACTCCTGAGCATCGTGTATCAGCAGCACCCTCAGCTGGTGTAAGCTTGAACCGATGCTCTTTGGAAGACTGGCAATCTTGGCAGAGTGATAGATCGCCAAGGTGCGCAGCTGGGGCAGGCACGTCAGCGGGAATGGAGGCTCGGTTGCAGAGTTTTCCAACACCAGCTCCAAATCCCTCAGAAGCGGCAGGCTCTTGCTGAATTCCAGTGCTTGGTTGAGACGAACCCGAGATAGCTTTAGATTTCTCAGCTCTGGAAGCATCGGGATTGTCAGCAGAGGCGCAGTGTCGTTCCTGTTCGCTAGACTCAGCTGCTCAATAAACGGCGGCAGAAATTGGACCGATTCAGGCTGCAACAGGCACTCGACGATCTCCAGGTGTTTAAGCCTCGTGAGTCGGTCCAGATGCAATGGAGGCCAGGAGAGCCATCGACACGAATGAACGGACAGGAATTGGAGGCATCGGAGGGCTGAGAGGGATGCAGACAGCTCACATAACCGATTGCACGAGGCAATGTGGAGCTGCTTTAAGCTGCTGAGATTCCCCATGCCCTCCGGAAGGATCTCAATCTCGGACTGATTCAGCTCAAGCCTGGTTAGAGATCTCAGCTGGGTGAATGAGGGTGGGAGTGGCTGTTTCTGAGAGTTGCCGTCCAGCAAAAAAGTATGCAGTTGCAGCAGCGCGCCAATGTCTTCTGGAAGTATCAGCTGCTGCAGCCTCACGAGGCAGAGAGTGGTGAGGGCTTTGAGGCTGCCGAACCCTGCTGGCAGCTGCTGAAATTCCTCGCAGTCAAGAATGAACAGGGTCTCCAGGGATGTGAGTAGGCTGAAAGAATCTGGAAGGCTCGTGAGTGCGAGATTTCGTACAACCAATGTTCGGAGGGCAGGAAGCTGCCCGAAATTCTCAGGCAGGTTGGAGAGACTGCGGCAAGTTGAAATCGTCAAGCTTGTTAGGGAACTCGGAAGAATCAGCTGCTCCGATGAGTCAGGAAGATTCTCCAATGGCAGAAACTCCAGCACCAAAGTCTTGAGCGCTGCCAGCCGTCCAAAATTCTCAGGTAGGCTCGGGAACGAGGAGCAGGAAGATATCGTCAGGCTCTCCAAAGCACTGAGGCAGGTGAACTTGTCGGGCAAATGTGAAAAAGTTTTTGCAGCTGCTAATACTCAGCTCGCGAAGGCACGGAAGAAGCTCCGCGATGTTTCCAGGAAGCTGCTCGAGCTGGTCGGAGTTGGTAATCAGCAGCCGCTCGAGACGGCTACACGGTCGATCTGACGGAATCGTCAGGCAAGTTTCTAATGTCAACAGCGGCAACTGTGAGAGGATGAGAGCAGCAGCGGGTTGATCGCGGGGGGGGATATCGATTCTGTCTGAGATCGTAAGGCTTGTGATGCTCGGAAGGCGAAGAAGACTTGCCAATCCCTTGGCATTGACGTAATACGAGGCGATCCGGAGAGCTGTCAGAGAGGAAAGGCTTGAAAGGTGAGGCGATTCGAGCATTGACGGTGTTGTTAATGTGAGGGAGCGCAAGTGCTCGAGTCGGAAAAAAGAAGCCGGTAGTTCCATGAATGACTGGAGGCAGAAGAGCGAAATATGCTTCAGCTGCGTGCAGCCCTGGAATAATCGATCCAGTCCGGATTCTGTTACGGGACGGCTGTCCTTGCGCATGGCTAAGTTTTCGAATGTGTTTCTCTCTCCCACGTCGAGAGACGTCAGCTTAGGGCACGACGACGCGAGGCGATCCAGGAAATCGTCATTGATAGTCGTCACGCTGGCGTCGCACAGCTGCAGACGGGTCAGATTCGGGAAGCAAGCAACGGCCGTCGCGAGGAATTCGAGAGGAACGTCGAGGTCTTCTCGGAGAAAAAAAGTGGATACGGCGAGCTGAGCGAGTCGCCTCCAACGACGGCAGACCGACGCGACGAGGAGATGGTAACCGGCGGAGGTTGCGGAGAGAGAATGGTGCGTTTGCGCGAAGTGCGACTGGAATGGCCGGTTATTGAAGCTAGGTGTGCGGTGGGGATGAAGGTACCTCCGAGGTACTACCTTCAAGGTTGGCGACACTGGGGTATCACTAATCGGGGTAACCCTGATGTGACCTTGGGGTAGAATTTTGCAGAGGACTTTTTTGGGAAGACTCGGCTTGGGTCCCAGGGAGGTCCATAGAGCATCGCTTTCGACTGTGCGGGTGTCGGGATTCGTGGAGTGCCACAGGATTCGAATGAGAAGATCGTCAGGGAGGCGGTTGATGTGTGCGCGGCGCTCCATAACTACTCGAGCTTCACGACTCACGAGTCACGAGCGTTCCATTGATAAGGTAGTAAGAATGTGTGAACTTATGACCGTTAGCATGAAAGAATCTGGGATGACTGCAACACGTGCCCTAGGCGCGATGGATCTGGGGGAACCAAAGCTCCACAAATTCCCTTGACAAGCACAGACTTCCTCTCGCCAAACCCAAACCTGTGCACATTGGGTCAACCAAACCTGTGCACATTGGATCAACCAAACCTGTGCTTGTGGCGAGGTGAACGTGGGTGATTGGTTTGGCGACCCGAACCACAGATTCCAAACCTATCCAATTCCCAAACCATTCTTTTCAGTTGTTTTTCTCTTGGGTTCCCCACGGTTGAAAGCGGTTAATTGATACATGTAATGAAATCAGCCCTGACTCATTGCATTAAATCTCTCTTCACCGCTTTCAACTGCGGCGAACTTACGAAACGCCAATGATGACCGCCATGCACGGCTGGGGGGATGGCAGGTTCTCGAGTTTTTCGTGTGTGCGTGAGGCTCCACGAGGACTCCACCAACCTGGTCAGCCAAAGTCTTTAATTTCCTCCAGCGTTTATTCAAAGCACACCGGCGGTCTGTGCGGTGCAGAGCGTTCTGAGCAAATCCGGCGGGTGAACAAGCCATTGACATGGGCGAGCTTTTGATATCAACCAAGTTTTGCAAGCTGGTTGACTGTACCATTGCACTTTCCTTGCGACGCAAGACGAGTACCTACGTGCACGAAATTAAATATTCGCGTTACTAGCCATTTGATAGCAGCTGGAGTCGACTTTCTGTTACGCTAAAAAATCTCGATCTCCCGCGCTGCAACGCGCACACGGCAACGGGCTCACAACTCGCAGCAACAGAGCCACGCACGCGGTACCGGCAAGGCGCGTGCGTGTAGGGTTCGGGCGACGGGAAGCGCGTGCGGCAAACGAGCACACGGGCAACGCGCGCGGAACCATCGATGTGGTATTGGGCCGCGATGGGAAAGCGCGACGACGTCATGGCGGCGAGAGCGGCGGTGGTGGCGCTGGTGGTGGCGTGCTGCTGCATGCCGCGGCTCGTTCGCGCTGCACCCGTGGTGTCCGCTGAGAGTAAGCCGTGCGTGCTGTCCGCTGAGAGTAAGCCGTGCTGTATGCGGAGAACAAGCCGTTCTGGACACACATTCTTCCCTCCACCTCCTCTTGGGGGACAGACGGAGGTCCCTGACAGACTGTAAGCCGCGTCGTGCGCCATAACGCCTCAGGGCCGCCGTAACCCTATTCAGCAAGCACAACATGAAGTCCGTACCGCAACTAGTACCCATCACTCCTGCCATCCCCTCCTCGATCGTTCTTCCCTCTCCCTGTTTCTCTCGCCTCTCCCTTTGTATCTTCCCAACACGTTCTGTGGCATGGCATGGGTGAGTGGCATCATGGAATGGATGGAAGGATGCCCTGGATGGGTGGCATGGATGGATGACATCGATGAGCCATGGAATGGATGGATGGCATGGATGAATGGATGCCATGGATGGACCGCATGGATGGATGACATCGATGAGTCATGGCATGGATGGATGGATGCCATGGATGGATGGCATGGATGGATGGATGGCATGGGTGGATGGCAGTGGAAGGTTTGGAGAATCTAGCTCGGAAGGAGGTGTCGGTTATGAGGACATGGAGCAGGGGCAGGGATTGCGACGACATGGATTCTGTGCAGTGTGATGCCGATGGGCATGTCATTGCACTGTAAGCATGTCATTGCACTGTAAGCATGTCATTGCACTGTAAGCATGTCATTGCACTGTAAGCATGTCATTGCACTGTAAGCATGTCATTGCACTGTAAGCATGTCATTGCACTGTAAGCATGTCATTGCAATGCAAGCATGGATGGCATGCCATTCCCTCTGATTACTTCCTTTGACTCTGTGAAGCCTGTATTTGAGTCGACTTCCTTTCCTCTCCCTCCATCTATTCCATCCTTCTCCTCCCTCCCACAGCTCCATTGACCACTGCGACCTCAGCGTCGGCTCACTGACCCCTGCTCTCCTCGCATTGACCCATCTCAAAGACCTGTGACACTCCTGCTATCTCACTCTTTTCTCACAGATGGTCCTCCCAATTCACCCAAATGAACTTCTGTTGCTTGTAATGAATTGCCCTTGCTTGTAATGAATTGCCCTTGCTTGTAATGAATTGCCCTTGCTTGTGATGAATAGCCCTTGCTTGTAATGATTTGTCCTTGCTGGTACATGACTCTCTTATCATCGCTTGTACTGACTTGCATGTGACTGACTTGCATGTGACTGACTTGCATGTGACTGACTTGCACTACATGCGATTGACTGAACACGGCTTGTTTTGTCTCGCCTGCCTTCTCTTCTATTCTCTTATCTTCCCTCTCACCCACTTCACCCTCTGTACCGCTCCCCATGTTTCATCCGTTTTACCACAATTCCGCCCCAACCCCTTCGTCCATCCGTTTCCCCTTACTCTTATGAACTCCAATCCATCCACCCACCCATGTTCTTACTGCCTTTTCCACCATCTTTGCGTGTGTTGCCTCTCTGACTGCAGTGATTTGAGGTACTGCTATCGATTCTGGTTGCGCCCGGATACCCTAGGTAGAAAAACTTACCCCTTGGGACATCTGCAGCAGCTCACTCGCCTGTGAGTGCACTCGGGGAGGGGGTGCAGCAGGTGGGGGAGGAGTGAGTGGGTGGGTGGGTGGGTGGATGGGTGGGTGAATAAGCGAATTGCACGGTGAGAGGATGAGGGGGTGAGGTGGTAAGTGAGTGAGTGAGGTGAGATGAGATGAGAATGAGTGTAAGTGATGCAACAAGATGAGGGTTGCATATTTGTTCTTCCATCAGACTCTGCGTGAAGTCGACACCATGTACGTCTGGTGTTTTGAGACGTCTCAAAGCACGTTTATTATCATGTCACGTGGCTCTTCTTCCACCAGACTCTGTGTCGACATCTGCCCACGTGGGTGTGGGTGTACGTGTACATCTGCCCCCTCCTTCCCATATGATGTAACCCCTCATATTCCATGTAACCCCTCATATCCCATATGACCCCTCATATCCCATGTGATGTGACCCCTCATATCCCATGCATGGTGCATGCATGGTGGGCGCTTGGTGCATTCAGGCGTTTGTCCAAAGCCCTTCTACTCCCCTCGCTTCCAGACGACCTCTCCCAGCTGCACAACCTGCAGTCCTTGTAAGGCCGGGTGAGGGGCACGTGATGGCAGAATGACATGTGATGGCATGGGATGGTATGTGATGGCAGGATGACATGTGATGACATGTGATGTGATGGCATGGGATGGTAAGTGATGGCAGGATGACATGTGATGACATGTGATGGCATGGGATGGCATGGGATGGCACCCCATCTTGATGTGCGAAGCCTGAAGGTGAAGTGGTGTGTACAGCTTGCAGCATAAAAGGGTGATGCATATGCTCCTATAAAATCTTTTTCCATGTTCCCCCCTCTTGCCATGCTCTCCCCTCTTGCCATGCTCCCCCCTCTTGCCATGCTCTCCCCTCTTGCCATGCTCCCCCCTCTTGCCATGCTTCCTCCCCTCTTTTGTGCTCCTCGCTCTTCATTTCCACCTTGGCCACCCTTCCCTCTTGACGGCTCCTTCCCTCTTGACGGCTCCTGCTCTCTTAACTGCGCGCATCATCAGGCACGTGTCGAACCACCGTCAACTGTCTGGGGAGCTGCCTGCGTGGATCTTCAGCTTCACAGACTTGACTTCACTGTGCGTGCTGCCGTGCACCATCTCATCTCCCATGCACCATCTCATCTCCCATGCACCATCTCATCTCCCATGCACCATCTCATCTCCCATGCACCATCTCATCTCCCATGCACCATCTGCCATGCCATGCACCACGCCCGATCGAACATCCTTTTCTATACAATGCGTGCCCTTGTCACCTTTTTCTTACCTCATCTTCCTGCTTTGGAATGCTAATGCAGTCCATTATACCCTTTCAGTTCGCGTCAGGATGCTCTGATTTCATAGGTGGCATTCAATTCAAAGTTCACAAATCCGCACTCCTCCCAATCCCTTTCCATCTACCCCCTTCCATTCTCTCCTCTTACCCATGCATTCCCTCCCGGCCTTCTTTCTCCAATGGGTTCCCCACCCTCTCTGCCCCGCCCTGCTCCCTGTTTCCACCCACCCTCTCTGCCCCGCCCTGCTCCCTGTCTGTTTCTACCCACCCTCTCTGCCCCACCCTGTTCCCTGCTTCCACCCACCCTCTCTGCCCCGCCCTACTCACTGCTTCTACCCACCCTCTCTATATACAAGGTCTATTTCTGGAAACAACTTTTCAGGCTCCATTCCAGAGACAATTAGCAACCTCAAGCAGCTACGGGAGTTGTGAGTGGTGATGGGGAGTTGTGAGTGATGATGGGGCCAGCGTGCAAGGTGCTGTGGGACGACCAGGTGTGATGTCCTGATAGTAAGAGTGCTTGTGTGGATGACTGGCTGAATGAGTGAGTGAGTGAGTGAGTGAGTGAGTGAATGAGTGAGTGAGTGAGTGACTGAATGCATAATGATGGCACTGCAGGGTGAACGGGAAAATGTGCTCTCATCATAACGAATGCACAAAGACCTGCAGACACATGCACTGCTGACACGTGCACTGCTGACACGTGCACTGCTGGTGCTGCAAGCACTGCCAATGCATGCAAGACCATGTGTTATCAACCTTCCCACAACCAACCTCCACCGTTCCACTTCACCGTTCCTCTCTGTACCACACTTCACCGCACTGTTCCGCACATGGTTGCAGACGCCTTGGGGAGCAAATGCTGTCAGGGCCCATCCCCGAGTCAATCGGAGCTCTCACCAACCTGGAACTCATGTAAGGAAGAACGATCTTTGAGAATTCTCTTTCATTAGGCACTGATGGAGACTTGCTAGGGGCTTCGTGTAACGAAACGACCAACCTGGAACTCATGCAAGGAAGAATGCTGCCCGATTTAAAGCAACCGAATCTACACCGGTTCATGTGTGCACCTGCAGACATGCCTTGCTTTGAATAAGTTGCAATATTTGTGCATTATGATTCCTGCAAACAGTTGTTTTTTTATTCCAGAACCCACCATTATGGGTCAACCGGACTCGAAAGCATTGCAAACCGTGAATCTTGAGAATGACTGTGTTGGTACTGTTTCCTGTCCTTTTTCAAAAGTCTCGTGTGCCATGGCTCCTGTGTGTAAGCATTCCTAGTTTCACTTTGTCATTTAATAATGTGTCGTTGTTGTTGTTCCTTTTTTTTTTTCCTCTCTCTCTCCTTTTGGAGCTTCTTTAGCGTCGTGGCTCTTTTGACTCATTGTTTTGACTACCCCGTGCTGCTATGGATGCACCATATCCACCCATTGTCATGAGCTGAGCTGCAACACATGCTGCAACTCAGCTTTAAAGCCATGCCATCCCATGCCATCCCATGCCATCTCACGCATTTCATGCCATCCCATGCCATCCCATGCCATCCCATGCCATCCCATGCCATCCCATGCCATCCCATGCCATCCCATGCCATCCCATGCCATCCCATGCCATCCCATGTCATCCCATGCAATTTCATGCCATCCCATGCAAGCCCATGCCATCCCATGCCATCCCATGCCATCCCATGTCATCCCATGCGACGACATGGCAGATGGTTGGAAGGCAACGGTCTGAGTGGCAACGGTCTGAGTGGCAACAGTCTGAGTGGTAACGGTCTGAGTGGCAACAGTCTGAGTGGCACCATTCCGGCCTCCATTGCCCACCTCACCGCACTCACCACCTTGTGCGCCCATTCTCCCTCCACCCGCCTCTCTCCCATTCTCCCTCCACCCGCCTCTCTCCCATTCTCCCTCCACCCGCCTCTCTCCCATTCTCCCTCCACCCGCCTCTCTCCCATTCTCCCTCCACCCGCCTCTCTCCCATTCTCCCTCCACCCGCCTCTCTCCCATTCTCCCAACACCCTAAGCTTCCCATCTCTGAGGTATCGGCAGGAAATTACCACAACACTACATGCTTACCACCTGTGAACTTGACAGTGTGAATCGGTAGTGCAACCATGTTGCACGAGAATTCTTAGATCCAAGCACAAGCCTCAATGCTTGGATCCACAGAAAATAAAAAATTCAGCACTGCTCCCATGCATCCACCACGTCAGCAATCCACTTTCCATTCACTCCTATCAATCATGATCTCCCTCCCTGCATGCCTTGCCTTGCACGTCCCTGCATTTAGTGCCTCCTCTTCCCCTCTCCGCCCACCCCCCATCATCGCCATGCGTCAGGAAGCTCATCCACAACAAGCTCTCAGGCTCCATTCCACAGGCAGTCAGCAGCCTTAAACTGCTGAAGGAGTTGTGAGTGGTGATGGGGAGTTGTGATTGGTGATGGGGAGTTGTGAGTGGTGATGGGGAGTTCTAGCTTATGCCGTAGCTGTGCGACCAGTCCCATCCCATCCCATCCCATCCCATCCCATCCCATCCCATCCCATCCCATCCCATCCCATCCCATCCCATCCCATCCCATCCCATCCCATTCCATCCCATCCCATCCCATCCCATCCCATCCCAACCCTAAACCCATCCCACCCATCCCATCCCATCCCATCCCATCCCATCCCATCCCATCCCATCCCATCCCATCCCATCCCATCCCATCCCATCCCATCCCATCCCATCCCATCCCATCCCATCCCATCCCATCCCATCCCATCCCTTCCCATCCTTCCCATCCCATCTCTCCCCCTCTCTTCCCTACCGCCCTCTCTCCCATTCTCCTCCACCCCACACCTCCTTTACCTCCATTGTTAGCAGAAAACTACCATAAACGCTGTAAACGTTTTGTTAGCTATTGGAAATAGCTATGTTTCATGAGAATGCGTTGAATCAAGAAAACGCATGTCTTCCCTACTTCCATCCATCCATCCATCACTTCAGCCTTCCCCTTTCATGATTGATTTTCCTGCCTTCTACCTCCAGTACCTCCACTTCCCTTTGCCACCCTTCTCCCCTTCCGCCCTCCTCGCCCCTCATTGTGCACCAGGGACCTCAACCACAACAATCTCTCGGGCTCCATTCCAGAGCAACTTTTAAGGCAAATTTTGAGGCGACTATTGAGGCGACTATTGAGGCGACTCAAACCTCCTCCCCTCTCATTATGCATCAGGGACCTCGACTACAATGATCTCTCGGGCTCCATTCCAAAGGAAATTGGCCACCTCAGGCAGCTATCGGAGCTGTGAGTGGTGATGGGGAGCTGTGAGTGGTGATGGGGAGCTGTGAGTGGTGATGGGGAGCTGTGAGTGGTGATGGGGAGCTGTGAGTGGTGATGGGGAGCTGTGAGTGGTGATGGGCAGCTGTGAGTGGGATGGGGTAGTTCGTTTTTAGGTGCCTCGAAAATTACCTCAGACGCAATTGGCAACCTCAGGCAGCTATGGGAGTTGTGAGTGGTGATGGGGTAGGCACGCAAGGTGCTGTGGGATGACCAGGTGTGATAGCCTGATATGTCCCCTCCGCGAGCAAATGAGTGGGAGAGTGAGAGGCCGAGAGCCGGTGGGCGAGTACGTCATGAGTGAGTGAGTGAGTGAGTGAGTGGGTGAGTGAGTGAGTGAGTGAGTGAGCGAGTGAGTGAGTGAGTGAGTGAGTGAGCGAGGGGATGAAAGAGTGAGTGACTTGGTGACGGGTTGCGTGCGTGAGTGAGCGAGTAGAGGTATCCCTATGGGCTAATGCCTGGCCGTCCGTCCCATCCCATCCCATCCCATCCCATCCCATCCCATCCCATCCTATCCTATCCAATCCCTTCCAGGCCCCCAGATTTCCTATTTTGTACACTGATTCCAGGAAAAATACAATGATTTTCCCTGATGAAATGGCATTTTTTAATTATTATTCAAGTAAATTCGGGTGTTGTCAGCCTGATTTAAATCCAATCTAGCGGCCTGGTCCCATCCCATCCGATCCCATCCCATTCCCTGCCATCCCATCCCATCCCATCCCATCCCATCCCATCCCATCCCATCCCATCCCATCCCATCCCATCCCATCCCATCCCATCCCATCCCATCCCATCCCATCCCATCCCATCCCATCCCATCCCATCCCATGCTATGGCAGGGAGCTGAAATACTACAGCCTCCTTCCCCTGTTCTCCCTATTCTCTCTTTCTCGTGTTCTTCCATTCCCTCTCTTCCCCTCTTTGTCTCCTCCCCTCGCCACCACTTTCCCTCTTCCCCTCCTCTTCTCTCCTTTCCTCCATGTCCTCCCATCTTCAGGAAACTTAACGACAACCGTCTTGCGGGGACTATACCTCTTGCAATCACCACGCTCACTAATCTCGCATACCTGTCAGTGTTACCTCCTCAGTTGTCACCCACACTCACGCGTCATTTATGAATAATCTAAAATGTGGCTACCATCGTTTGTGTAGAGCCATGTTACTAATACTTCCTCCGAAGCGCCGCGTCCACGCCGAAGAAACGATGGGAGGAGTCACACAGCACTTACACAACTTTTGAGACGTCTGGAAAGTCAAACTGCACTTACACAACTTTTGAGACGTCTGAAAAGTCACACAGCACTTACACAACTTTTGAGACGTCTGAAAAGTCACACAGCACTTACACACTCAACTCATCTGCTCCCACACAGGGCTGAAATTGGATTTGCTGACTCAACACGCACAGCTGATGCTACACAGCGTACACCGGAAGAGGCGCCCCATTCAACACGCACATGCTGCTCCTGTCGCATCACCTGTCGCATCACCTGTCGCATCACCTGTCGCATCACCTGTCGCATCACCTGTCGCATCACCTGTCGCATCACCTTTCCCATCACTCCCCTTCCCAGTCACTTCTTTTCCTCACCTCTCCTCCTCCTTCGCACCTCTTCCCGTCCCGCCTCCTCCCGCACAACACAGCCACCTTGATTCCAACCAGCTCACGGAAGAGCTGCCCTCCTTCCGCCACATGGCCCACCACTCCCATTCCAACCGCTCCTCTCCCTTCCCACCTCTCTTCCTCTCCCGCCTTCCCTTGGCATCACCACAGCCACCTTGATTCCAACCAGCTCACGGGAGAGCTGCCCTCCTTCCACCACATGCCCCACCTCACATCGCTGGACAGGCTGTCGGCTGCCTACAACTACCTCACAGCCACAGCAGACGCCTTCCCGTTCAACACCACCAGCCCAGACCCAGACGACCCGTCAGAAGGCCATAGCGCGTGCCTGTTCACCCGCAACTGCCTTGAAAGCAGCCGGATCTTCTGCGGCCCGAGGCTCAAGCAGAGGCGTGACAGCGAGTGCCTGTCATTCTGTGGGGTGCAAGCACAACCCCTCACCCCGCCGTGCAGCGGTCATGGCATGTGCTCCTTCGTGCCGGATCCGTCTCTCAACATGGCTCCCTGCTATGATGATGAGGATGAGATCCCGCCATCCTACTGCGATTTTGAGGGACAGTGCACCTGTGATGAGGGGTATACGCCAGGGACTGCTGCTGGCATGTGCGTCTCTCACGATACCCTGCCAGTGCCTCAAGGTATGCTTGCGGATTGACGCCCTCACTATCTGATGGTTATTTCCTGTTCCTTTTTCGGCCCTTAGCTCGTCCTTGCTGCATCTTGATGGTAATTGCTTGCCAACATGCCTGCTTGCCAACATGCCTGCTTGCCAACATGCCTGCTTGCCTGCTTGCCAACATGCCTGCTTGCCTGCTTGCCAACATGCCTGCTTGCCAACATGCCTGCTTGCCTGCTTGCCAACATGCCTGGTTGGGAGAGTGGTCGTGTGACAGTGGCCATGGGAGAGTGGCTGGTAGAGTGGCCATGGGAGAGTGGCTGGTAGAGTGGCCATGGGAGAGTGGCCGTGTGACAGTGGCCGAGCGACCCACCTCCTAGCCAGTTGAGCCCGTGGGATCGTGCTGGGTAGTGTTACTTGCGCTCCCTCGCTTGCCACACTGAGTCGGTTTTGAGCCGCCTAAAGAAAAGTGGAAACGTATGCTGACGTGTTGGACCTCTTTCCTTCCACTCAAGCCACACCTGCATCGTGTGTGCTTGTGCTTCTGTGAGCCTCTGTGTGCTTGCTCTTCCTCCGCATTTGTTACTTACCATCCCAAACACCTTGAGTTCAGCCCACCCTGCCTTATATAGGTACTCCAGATATTGGCTACAAAATCGACTTATCACACAGGGCTTGTCGCGCTACAAGCTTGCTTTGTTCGGTGTGTACTTTGCTGTACCGTGCTGTACGGTGTTGTGCCGTGCTGACAAGAACAATAATCCAAAGCCCTACTGGCCATCCTGACTACCAGCTAGACAGAATCAAGAATCCTCCGAACGGTAAGTGGCACCATACACATACCTCTTCTTCCACATATGCATAGCAGTTGCCATTGGGGCGCCCTTTTTTTTTGGGGGGGCGCCTCAAAAGGCAAGTGGCACCACAGCTGGGGCGCTTGTTCCACATGAGCATAGCAGTTGCTATTGGGGTTGTGCTTGTGTGTTTTGTGGGCCAATGCACCCACCCACAACCGTCAAGACCTCACTGCCCTTAACGCATCCCGACTTGTATCACGTGCAACTCAACTCCAGTCCCACTGCCCCGTCTCCATCAAAATCGTTGTGAACCATAATCACGTCCCACTGCAGTCCCACGTCATTATGCTCCTGCTTCATAACAGTAGAGAGTTTTTTGAGAATTCTCAAAAACTCTCTATTTTCACGTGAACCATAATCACGTCCCACTGCCCTCCCACTTCGTTATGCTTCCCAATTTATGATAGTAGAGAGTTTTTGAGACGTCTAAAAAACTCTCTATTATCACATGAACCATAATCACGTCCCACTGCACTCCCACATCATAATGCTCCTGCTTTACCTGCATCTGCCCCTCCCACCCTCCCACCCTCTCTTCATCCATCCTACAGGCACCAACTTACCCTTTGAGCCGCCAGTTTTGAGGCGCCTCAAAACGTCGCTCCTCCCAGCCTCCCGCCCTCTCCTCAACCATCCTGCAGGCACCAACTTTCCCTTTGAGCCGCCAGGCACTTCCGTCGTGGGGGTGGTTCTGTCTGATCTCCAGGCGCCTAAAAACCACCTGCTGCTGCTGCTGCTCCTCCTTCCACCGCTGTTGCTGGCCTTCTCACTGCCACATTTACTGAGGCGCCTCTGGGATCGACCCCCCACGCGCTACTACTTTTCAAAGAGAGCCCTCGCTGCCCGGCAAGCTGCCATGGGTGTGGAGATCTCTTGATGGTGCAGGACTGCCATACAGGAATCTTTTGTACACTTGCATACGACCATGTGCCATACGGGAATATTTTTTTCAGCAAGATGTGCCTTCACATACTGCATTGGACTTGATTATTTATTCCTTAGAAGCGTACCGTATTCCCCCGGATATACCACCCTAGGGTGCTATGATAACTACACAAAAAAAAGGGGGGGGGTCTTGTCATCGGAAAAAGCTACATTGCACCCAGGTCTTTACATAATGTATATTTTTTTTATAGCGCAAAACGTTCAGTACTAAATGTACATCTGTGCCGTGGTGGTAGATTGCTGGTTGGGTGCGCAAAACCGAGGACTGGGCGAAAACGTTTTGCGCGAGGGTTAGCTGCCACATTGCAAGCTCCAACAAGGCCCACTGTCAGGCCCTGATTGGACGAAATCACACCCCCTCGTCGCACGACGAGGATTCATGCAGGTGACAATGGCGGAGTCCCCGCAACAGCCTCGGTTGCCTCGCTTGGCGGGCACGTCATTGAACTGTGAAGTAGTTGATCCTTCTTTCTGTGCAGATGGTAGATGGTAGTAGGCCCCTGTTGAATGTAGCAAAGACTGTGTGATGGGAGTGTTAGCGCTGTATTGCGTCATATGTAGCTTGTTTCTGCTAATGTTAACTTGTAGATGGATTATCATTGGAAACCCTGTGCTACTTAGGCAAAAACTGCAATTATACCCGTACATAACACCCCCCCCCGGGTGCTATATAGGATGCCCCCAAAAGGGGGGGTATAGTAGAAACGAGGCCCGCTATAGCACCCCCCCCGCACAAGCCACCCGGGGGGTGCTCTATTTCGGGGGGTGGTATGTCCGGGGGAATACGGTATGCCTGGATTTTTTTTTTTTTTTTTTGTCATTTTCACTTGTATTCCATCAATAGCATAACATTCATGGGTAGCCTCAAGCTTTCAGCTGAACTCTTTACTTCAAATTTTTTTGGGTTGCGGAGCAACCTATTACAATCGTTATGTACAATTTTTTTTTCAGTCCTCTATAAAAACGACGGAAAATATCTAGCGAATGGTAGCTAAGTGACTAAATGCTACGTATTTGCCACCATTTGCTAAGTGACTAAATTTACCACGTGCCGTAGTGTGTTCCTTCTAGTTTGCCTTGATTGAATCTATATTGTCAAAGTGATGTCACCGTGAACGTTTGATTGTGTATCTCGTAATGCATATGCCGGATTATACTATGCATAGATGAAGTATATGGATGGATATAATGAACCATATATTTAATGAAAAATGCATAAATGTAATGTATGTGCTACCATGGTGAAATATTACGATATATTCGGTACTTTAGTGAAATAGATGCATAGCATGATAAAAATGCGTAACAGTTAATTGACCCAGACCCTATGCTACCGCATCCCCTGCCTAGCATGGGGGGGAGGTCGATAGCATAGTTGCTGAATCATCCAACTGCTACATAAAACAACACAATCTGTGTAAACTAAAAAAATGATCAAAATCCATCAAATCCAGTTCAAGTGAACACACTCACTGAGTGGGCAAAGAACCTTCTCGGAATTGATAGTTTGATCATTTTTTTAAAAGACACAGACATGCATTGTTAATGCAATGCAATATACATATGGATGTGTTAAACTGTATTATGTTTGTAGGCTGTAGTGGGATAGCCAATATGGGGTACAACCCCAACTAGGGTTTGCTACTTGTACCCAATTCTTCCATTCAATGCACCATTCTTGCCTAGTTCTTTTGACATGGTATTCAGAGCAGGAGGTCCCTAGGACCTACCGACCGTTTTTTTAAGGGCCCACCACCGCTCGCATGCGGTTACCACGCTACCCCGTGCCCTAGCCTCGTAGCGCCCTCGTGCGCCCTCGTTAGCGCCCTCGTGCGCCCTCGTTAGTGCCCTCGTGCGCCCTCGTTAGTGCCCTCGCGCGCCCTCGTTAGCGCCCTCGTGCGCCTCTCGTTAGCGCCCTCGCGCGCCCTCGCTAGCGCCCTCGCGCGCCCTTGTTAGCGCCCTCGTGCGCCTCTCGTTAGCGCCCTCGCGCGCCCCTCGCAGCGTCGCCCGCCCGCCGAGCCGCCCGCTCGCAGCGTCGCCCGCCCGCCCGCTGCCCGCTTCGCAGCGTCGCCCGCCCGCCGTGCTGCCCGCTCGCAGCGTCGCCCGCCCGCCTCGCTGCCCGCTTGCAGCGTCGCCCGCCCGCCCGCTGCCCGCTTCGCAGCCCGCCCGCCGCGCTGCCCGCTCGCAGCGTCGCCCGCCCGCCCGCTGCCCGCTTGCAGCGTCGCCCGCCCGCCCGCTGCCCGCTTCGCAGCCCGCCCGCCGCGCTGCCCGCTCGCCGCGTCGCCCGCCCGCCCCGCTGCCCGCTTCGCTGCCCGCTTCGCAGCCCGCCCGCCGCACTTCCCGCCTGCAGCGCCGCCTGCCCGCCGCGCTGCCCGCTTCGTAGCCCGCCCCCCGCACTGCCCGCTCGCCGAGTCGCCCGCCCGCCGCGCTTCCCGCCGAGCTACCTACCTGCAGCGCTGCGGCAGCTTCCTTTGCTCAGTCGCACTGTCACTATGGCTTCCATCCGCGTGCTGTCGTTCGATGCTGAGGGCCGCCCTGTGAAGTTCGCCACTTGGCTGGATGACCTGCAGCTGTTCCTTCTGAGCGATAGCAAGGAGCATGTGTCGCTCTATGATTACGCGTCTGGTGCTGCACCTGCCCCTCCTGCCACAGCTGAGCTTAGTGTTCGTTCCCACTGGCAGACTCGTGACGCAGCTGCTCGCCTAGCCATTCGCAGTCACCTCCCGCTAGCTGAGCTCGAGCATTTTGGCGACTGCAAATCCGCTAAGGCCCTGTACGATGCTGTCGTTGCTCGCTACTCCTCGCCTGCCACAGCCGAGCTTAGCCGCCTCATGCTGCCGTACCTGTTCCCTGAGCTGTCCACCTTTGCTACAGTCGCCGATCTTATCACCCACCTTCGCACTAGTGATGCTCGCCTGCGTGCTGCCCTTCCCACCGAGTTCTGCGCTAAGAACCCCCCTCCACTGTACTGGACACTCCACTTCATAGTCACCCGACTCCCTGACACCCTCAGCTCAGTTCGAGACCACTTCCTTGCTCGCTGTCCCACTGAGCTCACAGTCGCCCTCCTAGAGGAGCAGCTGCTAGCGGCCGAAAAGAGCATTGTAGCTGTCGGTGCTGCTCGTGGCGCTCCTCGCACCCCCATCTTTGAGGGGTGTTCTCCCTCTCCCCTCGCTCCCTCCTACGCTACTGCTGCTGCTGTTGACTTCCTTGGTGCTGAGTCTGCTGGCGCTGCTTCTGCTCCTGGTGGGAGGCGCCGCACCGGCAAGGGCAAGGGGGGCAAGGGTGGCGGGGGTGGCGCTGGGGGGGGAGGAGGTGGGGGAGGTGGGGGGGGAGGCGGTGCTGGAGGGAGCGGTGGCGGGAGTGCTGGTGGGAGTGGGGTCGGCAGCGGAGGCGGGGGCGGCGGAGGGAGCGGTGGCGGTGGTGGCGGCGGCGGCGGCGGCGGTGGCGGTGGTGGCGGTGGCGGTCGGAGCGGTGGTAGTGGTGGCGGCGGAGGTCGGAGTGGAGGCACTGGCTCGGGCCAGAGCTCCCAGCAGCAGCAGCGTCCCCAGTCGACCCAGCAGCTTCGTGAGTGGCTTGCTCAGCGTGGGACGTCGGGGGGCAGTGGCCGCTGTTCCTATGTCATTCGCACAGGTGACCGCAAGGGACAGACGTGTGGGAGGTTCCACACCCCGTACCGCTGCTTCTCCCGCCTTGACGACGCTTGGCGTGAGGAGATGGGCGAGGATGTTGAGCGCCCCCGCTGGGCTGAGCTCATGAGGGCTGGTGTTGATATCTTTGCTCTTGACTATGATGCTATTATTGCTGCCATGTATGCATTGACTGTTAGTGCCGAGGGAGACTGTTACTTGTGTGTGCCGCCTGACCCAGGTATAGAGCCCGCTGCCCTGGGTACTAGTGAGTCTGCTCTCTCCGGTATGGTGCCCCCTGTACTTGCTCCCTCCAGTGCTGTCCCGGCTGTTTGCGAGTCTGCTCTCTCAGGTACAGCACCCACAGAGACTGCTCTCTCAGGTACCGCACCGGCTGAGGCCTGTCACACCTTCACCCTTGACTCAGGTGCTTCCCGCTGTTTCTTTCGTGACAGTACTGAGCTCACACCGCTTCCTGCACCGGTCCCAGTCTCCTTGGCTGACCCCTCTGGGGGCCCAGTCCTTGCCCAGTCCACCACTGTGCTCCCTTGTCCGGCGGTTCCGTCTGGCTCGTTGTCGGGTTTCCACCTCCCCTCGTTCTCGACGAACCTGGTGAGCAACGCTGTCATCCAGGATCAGTGGGTTGACACCTTTACCCCTGGAGGACAGCGTGTGGCGATCTGCACGTGCTCCAGGACCGGCCGTCACCTGGCTACGTTTACCCGTCGGCCGGGGTCGAGTCTCTACACACTGACCACTGCGTCTCCTCAGGTCGCTGCTGTCGGTCAGGTGTCCGCGTCAGGTCTGGTGGCCCACGCCTGTGAGTGTCGTTCCCTGTCACACCAGACTCTTCTCTGGCACCACCGCCTGGGTCACCCCTCCTTGCCACGCCTCCGTGGCATGCACCGTCGCCGCCTTGTGTCTGGTCTTCCCAGGTCTCTCCCTCCCCTCCCTGCCTCGCCTGCGCCGCCTTGCCTTCCTTGCGTCGAGGGGCGGCAGCGCGCCGCTCCTCACTCCTCCTCGTTCCCCCCGACAGAGGCTCCTCTGCAGACCCTCCACCTGGACGTGTGGGGCCCAGCCCGCGTTCGTGGCCAGGGCGGTGAGCGGTACTTTTTGCTGGTTGTCGACGACTACTCGCGTTACACCACGGTCTTCCCCTTGCGCACCAAGGGTGAGGTCCCTGCTGTTCTGATCCCTTGGATCCGCACAGTTCGTCTCCAGCTCCGCCGCCGTTTCCGGACGGATCTTCCTGTCCTGCGTCTGCACTCTGACAGAGGTGGTGAGTTTTCCTCCGATCTCTTGAGGACCTTCTGTCAGGCGGAGGGCATCGAGCAGACCTTCACGCTTCCGGACTCCCCACAGCAGAATGGGGTTGCTGAGCGCCGCATTGGCCTGGTCATGGAGGTCGCTCGTACCTCCTTGGTCCACGCGGCGGCTCCCCATTTTCTGTGGCCGTTTGCTGTCCGGTACGCCGCGCATCAGCTCAACCTCTGGCCCCGTGTCTCCTTGCCGGAGACCTCTCCCACACTGCGTTGGACGGGGGAGGTTGGCGATGCGTCGCGCTTCCGGGTGTGGGGTGCTCGTGCCCTTGTCCGCGATACGTCCGCGGACAAGCTCTCCTCCCGCACACTTCCCTGTGTCTTCCTTGGCTTTGTCCCTGACGCGCCGGGCTGGCAGTTTTACCACCCCACCTCGCGCCGGGTCTTCGCCTCTCAGGACGTCACCTTTGACGAGTCGGTCCCTTTTTACCGTCTCTTCCCCTACCGCACTGCCCCCCTCCCTCCCCCGCCGCTTTTCCTTGCTCCTGGTCCCCCTCCGGTAGACCCCCTTCCCCCTCAGGGTCCTGCTCCTTCAGGTGTCTCTCAGGTAGACCCTCCTCCCGTCGCTGAGCCTGTCGAGGTCACAGGTGACTCAGGTGCTGCTGCAGGTGGTGCTGCTGGGAGTGCTGAGCCTGGGGGTGCTGAGCCTGGGGGTGTTGAGCCTGGGGGTGCTACGACTGGGGGTGCTGAGCCTGCGTGTACGGAGTCTGGGGGTGCTGAGCCTGGGGGTACTGCGCCTGAGGGTACTGGGCCTGGGGGTGCTGCTGCTGAGCCTACGGAGCCTGGGGTTGCTGCGTCTGGGGGTGCTCTTCCTGACGGTACTGGAGCTGCTGGAGCTGACGACACTGGAGCTGACGGTTCTGGACACGGTGGTCCTGCTGGTTCTGGAGGTGCTGGCGAGGGGAGGTCTGACGCTGCTGGGGCCTCTGGTGCTGACGTCGCCGACTCGGGGGGTGCTGCGGCGGAGGGTGCTGGTCCAGGTGCTTCTGGTGCTCCGGGTGCTGGAGGTGCTGGCGGAGCTCCGCCGTCGCGCCTGTTCTTCGCTCCTCCGTCGCCGTCGGCTTTGCCGCCGCCTGACACGGTGCTTCGCCAGGTTCTTTCCCTCCCGTCTTCCACTGGCCTTCCCCTTCAGCCTGGCTCCCCCCTCCCTGCTCCTGTGCCTTACACTGCACAGCCGGACTCGCTTACGGAGCGTCGTGAGCCTGCGTCTCGTCCTGCCTCGCCTGTTCGCGCTGCTCGCGCTGCTCGCACTGCGCGCACTGGTCCCACTGGTCGTCGTGTCGCGCGTCCGCGTCCTCCTCCTGTTCCTGGCACGCATATTATGGCCCTTCGTCCTTCCACTGGTCCACAGCGTGTCCCCCTACCGTCTCCTCCTGCGTCTTCTCTTCCTGACGTTCCCGACCCTGAGTCTGACAGTGTTCGTGCTGCCCACCCTACTGTTACGCGTCTTCTCGCCACTGTTGTCACTGACCCGTCGTTTGAGTCTGCTGCTGCGTCTGCCCTGGTCGCTGAGCTTGTCGACTTTGCTGCTGCCTGTCGTCTAGACTACGCCGCCAGTCTTGTTGCCGGGTCTGAGTCTGTCTGTCCTCCGTCCGTCGGGGGTGAGTGTGCTCTTGGCACGGACGTCCTTGAGGACAGGCAGGAGGACTTTGACTCTCTTGCGGCTGCTGTACCTCATCTCGTGGCCTGGTTGCTTGCCCCTGAGGGAGACCCGGATGCACTAGACATCCCCACTCCGCGCTCTTACGCAGAGGCGATCTCGGGTCCCTACTCCTCTCAGTGGCAGACAGCCATGGACGCAGAGATGGCATCCTGGAAGTCCACAGGCACCTACGTCGACGAGGTTCCCCCTCCTGGGGCGAACATCGTCGATGGCATGTGGATTTTCAGGGTGAAGCGGCCGCCAGGTTCTCCACCTGTCTTCAAGGCTCGTTACGTTGCTAGAGGCTTCAGTCAGCGTCAGGGGGTTGACTTCTTCCAGACCTTCTCCCCCACCCCGAAGATGACCACTCTTCGGGTTCTGCTACACGTTGCTGCTCAGCGTGACTACGAGCTTCACTCTCTTGACTTCAGCACAGCGTTCCTGCAGGGCAGCCTGCACGAGGAGATCTGGCTGCGCCGCCCACCTGGCTTCACTGGGTCGTTTCCTCCTGGTACCCAGTGGAGCCTCCGCCGGCCAGTCTACGGTCTCCGCCAGGCGCCACGTGAGTGGCACGACACACTGAGGACTACACTTGCAGCTCTTGGGTTCGCGCCGTCTACTGCTGACCCGTCGCTGTTTCTACGCACAGACACGTCGCTACCGCCGTTCTACATTCTCGTGTACGTCGACGACTTGGTCTTTGCTACTGCTGACACTGAGGCACTCGCTCGTGTGAAGTCGGAGCTGCAGAAGAGACACACCTGCACTGACCTGGGTGAACTGCGTAGCTACCTTGGCTTGCAGATCACCCGGGACAGAGCTCGCCGCACCATCACCCTGACTCAGTCACACATGGTGCAGCAGGTCCTTCAGCGCTTCGGCTTCCAGTTCTCCTCACCACAGGCCACACCTCTGGCTACCAGCCACTCGCTCTCAGCTCCACCTTCAGACGAGTCCGTAGAGCCGAGTGGCCCGTACCCAGAGCTTGTAGGCTGCCTCATGTACCTGATGACTTGCACGCGACCTGACCTCGCGTACCCACTTAGCATCCTTGCTCGTTACGTTGCGCCTGGAAGACACAGGCGAGAGCACTGGGAGGCTGCTAAGAGGGTGCTGCGTTACTTGTGCAGTACATCAGGCATGGGGCTGGTGCTTGGAGGACGCGACAGAGTTGTCCTCACTGGTCACTCGGACGCTTCTTGGGTGGACGACCTGGCTACGCAGCGGTCGTCACAGGGTTACACCTTCAGCCTTGGCTCTGGTTCTGTCTCGTGGCGGTCCACCCGCTCTTCTTCTGTTCTCGGCTCTAGTTGTGAGGCTGAGATCTACGTCACAGCCATGGCTGCACAGGAGTTACGCTGGCTCACCTACCTGCTGACTGACTTGGGAGAGCGGCCTAGTTCTCCTCCAGTTCTGTACGGTGACAACAAGGCGGCCCTTGCCTTGTATCAGGAGCACAGACTGGAGCACAGGACGAAGCACATTGCTCTTCGCTACTTTCTTGCTCGAGAGCTTCAGCAGCGCGGTCAGCTTCGGCTTGTGTACGTGGACTCGAAGGCCAATACTGCTGATATCTTCACCAAGGCGCTCCCGCCTAGTGATCATCAGCGGCACTGTACTTCTTTAGGCCTTGTGTCCACGTTTCCTCATTTGCTTACTGCTTGACTTTCTTTGTACTGTACTTTATATATATCTTGCTGCTTGTCCTGTTCTATATCTAGCACTGCATGTGAACTGGCCTTGTGGCCTTTGCTTGTGCTCGGAGTGTGGTGACTTTGTGATCCACCCTGGGCTTGCGTTGCTTTGCTGGACTGGTCTTGTGACCCTTTGTTCTCCCCCACTTTGCCTATGGGGGTGTGTTAAACTGTATTATGTTGGTAGGCTGTAGTGGGGTAGCCAATATAGGGTACAACCCCAACTAGGGTTTGCTACTTGTACCCAATTCTTCCATTCAATGCACCATTCTTGCCTAGTTCTTTTGACAGGATGAATGCACACACACATACATACGCACACGTAAAGACACATACACACAGACGCGCACATATGCACGCGCAAAAACTGAGACAAGTCATTAAAAAAGGCAAAAGAAACCTACCAAAGCAATACAGTACCATCAATCATACAAGTCAACACTGATATACTTCTAGTTTCTATATTGGTCTTGACTTCCCAATGGTACAGCAAAGCCTCTGGAGGGTAGGATATAATAAAAAGGGGGAGCGAGAGGGAGGCGGGGAAAGGAAGGGGCAGAAGAAGGGAGAAAGCAGAGAAATTGAATGACATCATAACCAAACAGAAACAACATACACGGATTGACCAAGTGAAAGAAATGGCAAACCAAACAGGAAAAAAACGGAGAATAAAAAGTATTCTATGATAACGAGAAAAAAAAACGAGCACGAAGAAGAATAGAAGAAACAAGGGAGAGAAGAAAGCATGCGATAAACATGAGGTGAAGAATGACAAGGACTGAAACAAGGAGAGAATATAATAGAAAGGAAGAAGGAATGCAAGAGAAAACGGCGGAGGGAGGAGCGAGAGAGAGAACGAAAAAGGTGATGTTGAAGAATAAAAAAGAAATGAAAGTGCATGTACAGAAAAGGGCTTACAAAAGGGGAAAGAATGAAGAACATAAAATCAAGTCTATAAAAAATGGAAGGAATTGAGGATTGAGTTAAGAGATCTATATTCGAAAGGATACGAAGAAAAAGACCTTAATTACTAAGTTCTAATTTGACCTAGATTTAAACAAAACAGCAACTTCGTTTTTCGTTCTCTTGCACGCTCTCTCCCTATACCCGTGCCATATCCTCTGCCGCTGCTCTTACGTACTCTCCCTCTCTTTCGCTCTCTTTCTTCCAACATGTTCTCACCGTTAAAAAGACAAGGAATTGAGACAACAACGTGCTTGAGCATTTCCTGCAGTTAGGTGGAGGATCACAGAAACAAAAAAACAGGATATTAACGGATGCAGTAGATCAAATTCAATCATCTTCGGCTTCAAAATGACCTAGGTAGTAGATCAATGGATTGTATCATTTATAGTTGCTAGCATCTACATCGCATTGGGCTGCAACCCTTCAAAACGACATAGCAGAAAGGGTTGCAGCCTTGAAATCCGACTCACTATTTGAATGAAAACGACACACTGCAAGGTCGAAATAAGCTTGAAAACGGCAAAGTGAATAAACAAGAATGGAATCAGGCTTATCAACGACCTAGAGACTATTACGACGTTAACTGAAAGCCTAGAACCTATCTTTAACAACATGCATAGCTTAAAAACGGCGAACACGTTAGTAAAAAAGTAGAATACGACATTACGACCATAGAAACAAGCAAAAGGGTACAAATGACTAGTATATAATATTGACCTCAAATTCACACATGGAGTAGATCAGTTTCAAGATCGATGGATTGTATATTTGGTCGTTACTAGGATCTACGTCAAATAGGGCTGCAACCCTTCAAAACGACGTAGCAAAAAGGGCTGCAGCCATTGAAAACTGACTTAATATTCGAATGAAAACGAGAAAATGCAAGGTCGAGAGCTTAAAAGCGGCGTGAATGAAACAACGGGAATGAATGCAGGCCTATCGACTACCTAGAGACTATTACGACATAAACTGAAAATTGAGAACCTATCTTAAACAACTTGCACAACTTTAAAACGGCGAACACAATACGCAAAGAGTAGGATACGACACTAAGGGAAATATAGTTGGACCATTAACTACCGGTAATAGTTGAGATATTAGTTCTGACCTTGAAGAGTTAGGTGGAGCGGGAGTGGGAGTAGCTTGCGGGAACAGATCTGGATGAGTTAGACGAGGGAGAGAAAGGAAAAACAAACCCTAGAGAGGTGAGTGATTTCATCGGGTTAAAACACAACAGTAACTTAAAACAACTTCGCAAGACTGTAGCACGTTGCGTAGTGGTTTGAGAACGAGCGTGAGATCGGAAGGTGTCCGTTTCGATTCTTGCACGGGACGTTTTACAAATATGCATTTGAATGAGCAGCAATAAGTGTTACATGATTCTAAGTTTTATATAACGATACCACCCAAATGTACTTAAGTAAAGATGCTCCGCAACCCTAAGACGATTTCGTCACCTCTTGTTTTTTTTTTTTTTTTTTTACATTTCATACAAGGAAGAATACAGAGAACAAGGCAATATTCATCCTTAGTACCATACTGACCCACGTTTCACTCTAACATTCCGGTACCGTACAGGCGTGCACTATCAAAGGAAACCAGGAAATTAGGGTATGTAACAAAATTGGAGATACAATCAACCCCACATGAGCGTGATCACTCGTCGTCGTCCTCATCATCGCACAGATCAATTATCTCCTCATCATCTATAGCCACCACTGGCGGCTCATCTCCACTCAACTGTTGCTGCCCCCCCGTTACATCTTGCAAACTTTCCCCTTGTAACACCTGCTGCTGCTCCAATGAATGCTGCTGCTGCTTTTGGAACCTCCCATCCAGAGGAACCTGTGCTTGAGCCGCCTCTTGGCCTGCACCAGCCAAACCTTTCTCACCGGAGCAGCTCTGGTCAACATTCTCCTCTGTAGCCCACTTCCCATCAGCACTCTTCTTCCCACCACCGTGTCCCACAACAGTTTGATTTTCATCAGGCCCTGAAGCAGAACCCCCTTTGCTGCCTGCCACGTGTTTTCCTCCAGTGTGCACGTGAGGGGCACCAGTCCCTTGCACACCCACAGTGCCCTGCTCTGCCACTGAAGGCATTCCAGGCGGTATCTCAGGTGACTTCAACGGCTGCACAGGAGCTGATCTTTTCAAAGATGATCTTGTCAAACGTGCTTCAGTGGGAGGTGGCTTTGGTGAACACGTTTTTGCCGGAGGTGATTTTGCCGAAGCTGATTTTGCCGGAGGTGATTTTGCCGAAGCTGGTTTTGCCGGCGGTGATTTTGCCAAAGCTGCTTTTGCCGAAGCTGGTTTTGCCAGAGGTGATTTTGCAGAAGCTGACTTTTCCAAAGCTGGTTTTGCGGGCACTCGAGGAGACTCCCCTCTCTCTGCTCTCTCGGGTGACACTGGCACTTCTACCACCATCTCATCACTTTTTGGGGACTCTTCATCCTCATGCCTCAGAGGTACTGCAGGCTCTTCAGCAACAGACTCCCCTCTCTCTGCTCTCTCTGGTGACACAGGCACTTCTACCACCATCTCATCACTTCCTGGGGACTCCTCACCCTCCTGCCTCTGCTTTGCATCCCCTCCTCCTCTGTACTCCGCCTTACTCTTTGTTTCCATCAGCTGCTCTGCATCAGCCCCCTCTCCTCGCCCCTTCTCTCTTGGGAGCCTTCTCTCTTGCGCCTCTTCAAGCGCTTCTTTTTCTTTAGGAGCGCAATCTTGTTTGCTCCCCAAAGCGCTGCCTCCTCCACCCACATCACCGCCCAACTGGCCCTGCGTGCTCCGATCCTTCTGACCCTGCTTGGCTGGCTCGTTCTGGCCCTGCCTGACTCGCTCCGCAGAACCACCGTCACCAGCAACAGAACCAGAAGGAGCAGCAGGAGGAGTGGGAGAACCAGAAGGAGCAGCAGGAGGAGTGGGAGAACCAGAAGGAGCAGCAGGAGTGGGAGAACCAGAAGGAGAAGCAGGAGCAGCAGTGCTGGCAACAGATTTGGATTCTTCTCTGCAATTTATTGCTGCGACAGCCGCCTCGCCTGCCTCAGACTCCCCGGCTGGACCAGATGTGCCTGGCCTCTCACACTCTGCTGCTCCAGAAGGTCCTGCTTTGAGCTTAGCAGAAGCAGCAGCCATAGCATCACTCACATCTGCTGTCTCACTCCGTGCTGCTGCTACAGTTGCTGCTACAGCTGGTTCATGCGAGCACGTGACAGATGCATTCTCGTTCCCTTTCGTCGCTACAGCCTCATCTGCAGTATTTGCAGGAACGCTCTCGCTCTCCCCTCCTGCTACAACCGCAACCTCTGAATCAGCACATGCATTCTCCCCAGCCACTACAGCGTCAATCTTGGGATCAGCAGATGGATTCGCCTCTGCTGCGACAGCATCAGCCTCGGAATCAGCAGATGCATCCCCCCTCACCGCTGCTGCTGCCTCAGCCTCGGCATTAAGGCGACGGATAAGAGCTACATACGGGTCACAATCCGCCTCCTCTTGCGGCTCCTTGGATGTAGATTCAGATCGGTTCTGAGGTGTTGCTAATCCAGCTTGGGGCTGGTTCTGAGGGGGCTTGGTGGAGGAGGCAGTTTGCAGGCGACTGGCAATGGCAGCAGTGGCGGCAGCAGCTGGAGTGGCGGCAGCAGCTGGAGCTGCTGAGGCATGAGTGGCGGGTGTGCCGATCACATATGGCTCTCTCCATGGCACACCGCCCTTGGGATCCTGCTGCTGCTGCTGCGGCTGCGGCTGCTCTTTTTTTTGCTGCTGTGGTTGAGTCTCCTGTTGCTGTTGTAGGCCCTGCTGCAGGCTCTGCTGCAACTGCCTCGCGATGTCCTGCTGCTCCTTCTGCCGCAACCGCTGCTGCTGCAGCTGCTGCCGCATCCCCACCCCCACCTGGTGGTGGTGGTGGTGGTGGTGGTGCTGCTGCTGCTGCTGCTGCTGGCGGCTCTTCAGTTCAGCTGCCACCACGCCGATTGCCGTCTGGATAGTGTCTGCAGTCGCACCTGCCCCAGTGCTACCTGCACCAGTAGAACCTCCTGCTGCTGCTGCTGCTGCTTCTGCTGCTGCAGTGCGGTTCAGCTGGGACAGCCTTGCAGACTCACGCAGACAAGCGAACGAGGCGGGAAGGGAGGAGGAGTGAGAAGAAAAGGCATTATCCTTTTGTTCAGTGCGGCTGGTGAGACCCGAAAGATGCTGCTGCTGCTGTTGCTGTTGCTGCTGCTGCTCCTGCTCCTGCTGCTGGTAGGACGTACGTAACTGTTGCTCTAGCTGTTGCTGATGCTCTTGCTGTTGCTGCAAGCGCTGTTGTTGCCGTAGCTGCTGCTTCTGCTGCTCCTGCTGCTGCTGCTGCTGCTGCTGCTGTTGGTACAAGGCTCGTAATTGTTGCTCCAGCTGTTGCTGTTGCTGCTGCTCTTGCTGTTGTTGCCTCAGCTGCCTCTGCTGCTGCTCCTGCTGCTGCTGTTGCAACTGGTACAAGGCACGTAGCTGTTGCTCTAACTGTTGCTGCTGCTGTTGCTGCTGTTGCTGCTGCTGCTGCTGCTGCACCTGCTGCTGATGATACAAGGCACGCAACTGCTGCTCTAGCTGCTGCTGCTGCTCCAGCCGTTGCAATCGCTCCTGCTGCCGCAGCTGCTGCTGCAGCTGCATTTGCTGCTGCCGCTGCTGCTGCTGCTGCTGCCGCCGCTGCTCCTCTTGCTGCTGCTGCAACTGTCCCTGCGCCTGGGGATGAACAGGATCCTGAAACAGCTTCTGATACAGCTGCTCTATCTGCTGCTGTCGAGTCAGCCTTTCCCGCCCACCTTCCCTCCCTTGCTGCACCTGCTGCTGCAGTGTAGGATTGCTGCCTACTCTGTCCCCGCTGGCCCCCCTGCCTCCACTGCCTGCGACGTGTGCCATAGGAGGTGGGTGACCTGGCTGTGCGGCTGCGGCATGGTGCGCTTGACTCTCGTGGTTCACTTGCATAGATGCACGTGGTGCATCGGTTGCATGTGGTGCATGGGTTGCATGGGTTGCATGGGGCGCATGTGGTGCTTGTGCCCAATGTGGCACACGTGCTGCTTGACCTGCATGTGCTGTTTGACCTGCACGTGCTGTTTGACCTGCATGTGCTGTTTGACCTGCACGTGCTGTTTGACCTGCATGTGCTGTTTGACCTGCACGTGCTGTTTGACCTGCATGTGCTGTTTGACCTGCATGTGCCATGTGCGATGCTGGCAAATTAGCAGCAGCAGCCACACCACCGGGTACACGAGTAGCAGCAGCAGAAGCAGAAGCAGCAGCAGCAGCAGCAGCACCAGCTCCAGCAGAAACGGCAGCATGGGCGGTGGTGGCTGCTCTAGCAGTGCCGCTGGCAGTGGTAGCAGCAGTGGTAGCAGCAGTGGCAGCGGCACTGGTAGCAGCAGTCGTAGCAGCAGTGGCAGCGGCACTGGTAGCAGCGGTGGTAGCAGCAGTGGCAGCGGCACTGGTAGCAGCGGTGGTCTTGTGGTGGTATTCAAGGTTGAGCGCGCGGCACAGCAGCTCCACACGGCGCTTGCAGAACTCCACCACGCGCTTCTGAGCCGCGTTCCATGCCAGGTGCTCCTCCCGTGTCCACGGTCGCAACCGCTTGCCCGCTGGTATGCCTCCGCCTCTTGCTGCTGGTGGTAGTTGTGCTGGTGGTGCTGCTGCTGTTGCTGTTGGTGCTGGTTGTGCTGCTGTTGCTGGTGGTGCTGCTAATGCCGTTGGTGCTGGTGGTGCTGCTGTTGCTGTTGCTGCTGGTGCCGCTGCTAATGCTGATGCTGCTGCTGACGACGCTCCCTGCACCCTCTCTGCTCCCTGCACCCTCTCTGCTCCTGCTTCCGCTGCTCCCCCATCCGCTGCTTCCTTCTTTGCTTCCTCCTTCCCTCCTTCCATCACATCTCCCTTCACATCCCCCTTCACATCCCCCTTCACATCCTCCTTCACATCCCCCTTCACATCCCCATTCACTTCCTCCTTTGTCTCCACCTTTGCTTCCTCCTTTTCCTCCTCCTCCTTTTCCTTCTCACTTGCTCCCTCCTTCGTTTCCTCCTTCACTTCTTCCTCCAATTCCGCTTTCACCCCCTCTTTTCCTTCTTCCTTCATAGTCACACTTTTTTCAGCACTAACAAGACCACCAGCACCAGCAGCAGCACCTGTTTCAGCTTTCACACCTGCTATCATGCGATCACCCTCATCACTTTCTTGCGCTGCTGCCGCCTTCCCCTCTGCCCTCCCCTCCTCCCTAGAGCCTGCCATGTCACCCGTTGCAACCTCCCCATCACCACCCACTCCCCCAGGGCTGGCTGTCACAGCATCAGGTTTGGAGGGTGCATCAGTAGGACCGGTGGTCGAAGCAACAGGACTGGTGGTCACAGCATCAGGTTTGGTGGGCGCAACACCAGGTTTGGTGGGCGCAACACCAGGTTTGGTGGGCTGGGCAGGCGAGGTGGTAACTGGGCAAGGTGGAACTGCTGGGATGTCCTCGAGGGTAAGGCCAATCATGTTGCGGGGCGGGGCGGGCGGCAGCGACAGCTCAGCGCGTGCCACGTCAGCAAGGCCCAGCTGGTCGTCGTTGATGATGTCACTCCACCGCCCGTACCCGTGCCTGGGTGGAATGTAATATGTATGGGTGAGGAGAGGTGAGTGGGAGTGGTGATAGGTTCAAGGTAAGATGGAAGCAATGGTTGTGAATGGAAGCCAGTCTTTGTTGATGATGTCACTCTACCGCCCGTAGCCGTGCCTGCGCGGAATTAGAGTGGAAGAGAGGCGGCAAGGGATAGTTCAAGAGTAAGGCATGAGGGAGCTAAGCAATGCAACGACTTAGCAAGCACGCACGCGTGTACTGGCATCTGCTACAGCAGCAGGGAGTAACCCGATCCTCCAATGCAGCATAGCATGCATGCACACACACACACACACCACACAGCACATCACATCAAATGCTACACCACGTGCCACACTGCATCAAATTCAACAATACAGCAGCAGACCACGCCGCCGCTCACTTGGTGATTTCCTTGAGCAGCTGACTTGCTGATTCCTTTCAGCAAGTGATTCCAAACCAAACCACGCCACCACTGACTTGCTGATTCACTTGACAGCTTACTTCGTAATGCCTTTCAGCAGCAGCAGGTCATGCTCGGCCCGCCAGTGTCGCGTGCGGAACAGCGGCGCCAGCTGGCTGTGGCCCCTCAGGTGCTCTGGCAGCCCTGGCAGCAACTCCTCCCAACCCAGCTCCACCGCTTCCTCCTCCTCTTCCACCCCTTCCTCCTGCTCACTCTCCTTCTTTTGACCCTCCTTCGTTTGACCCTCCATTTCACCCTCCTTTTCACCCTCCTCCTTCCCACCCTCCGTTTCAACCTCCACCTCGCCCTCTCTCCTTCCTCCCTTTTCGCCCTCTCCCTCTCCCCTCCCTTCCTCTCCCTTCCCTCCCTCTCCCTTCCCTCCCTCTCCCTTACCTCCTCCCTTCGTATCCAGCTCAGATTTTCCCTCCTCCGGCTTCTCAGCCCTCTCCCCATCTCCCTCCACGCCCTCCATCCCCGAAGGCCCATCCCCCTTCCCTTCCCCCACCACCCCTCCATGCTCCCCCTCTCCCTTCTCACCCCCCTCCGCACCAGCCAGAGTCACGCCCTCCATCCTTGAAGGCCCATCCGTTTTCCCTTCTCCTTCCTTTCTGTCAACCTCTCCATTTCCAGAAGGTGCTGCTGCTGCCTCTCCTGCTGTTGCCTCTCCTGCTGTTGCCTCTCCTGCTGTTGCCTCTCCTGCTGTTGCCTCTCCTGCTGCTGCCTCTGCGCCCCTACGCTCTCCACCACTCGCTTCTCCACCCCTCCCTTCCACACCCCTTCCCTCTACACTCCCACCCTTGGCAAGCCTCCTCGCCCTCGCCCTCTCCCGCAGCCTCTCTCTGGTCTTCTCGGCAGCAGCCACCTTGGTGCGAATGAGGTGCAGCAGGGCCAGGCGAATAAGCACCTCCTGAGCATTCACGCCCTCCTTGGGCACTCCGTCTGGTGGAAGGGGGTGTGTGAGGAAGGAGGGTACAGGTGACGAGATGGAAAGGGAGAGGAACGAGAAGAAACGAGAAGGCCAGGCGGATGAGCACCTCCTGGGGAGTCACACCCTCCTTGGAACTCCATCTGGTGGAGAAGGAAGGACAAAGGAGGTGGGGAGGGAGGAGAAGGGGAGGAATAGAGAGGGATGGGGGAAGGGAGAAGGGAATCGTTGTACACCCAGCGTCTGGTGGACTGACAGCTGCGCACCATGCATGCGCGAAGAAAGCAGTACGTGGAACAACTCATGCAGCTTTAGTGTCCTGAATCACTACCAACATCTGGGGGCTTTCACACGTTATTTCAAGTGACATGATGTCTTCAGAGATGTCTGAGAGGATGACTTATGATGATTGAAATTATGGTTTCGACAATTTTTGCTTCCTGTTGCATGCTTACAGGCCGCTGAGGCTTGAGGCTCGTCAGAAGGCAGAAGAGCATCAGCCGCTAGCAGCACACAACTGGAAGAAGACATTGTGCTTGCTGGCGGCTGATGCTCTTCTGCCTTCCAACGAGTCTCAGCAGCCTATAAGTACGCAACAGGAAGCAGACATTGTTTAAACCATAATGTCACTCATCGGGTTTCATCCTCCCAATCATCACCCAAGTCAACATGTCCCGTCAAATAACGACTGAAAGCTCTTAGATGCTGCTAGCTGATTCAGAATGCTACAGCAGCATGTGTTATCCATGTTCCACTTTCGTCATGCCTGCATAGCGTGCAACCTCGTAGTCGACATGTTCAAGTCGAATGGCATCACCTCTCTGACGCGTGCGTGGCTGGTGATCACTGAGCAGATATTGGGCAATAGGGAGCACGAGAGGAGAGACACGCTGAAGCATAGCAGTGTAAGGAGTAGGGGGGGGATGATGAAAAGGCAGGCAAGGAAGGACAAGGCAGGGCACCTGAGAATGTGTCTTTGCTGGTTGGGTCTTCCTGGATGTGCTTCAGATAAAGGGCACCGTAGCTGATGGAAGGGGAGACGGATGATCAGAAGAAGCATGATATGAAATAACAGCTGTATGGGAGAACATAGAACAGAAAACAGATGAATGCTGCAATTTCCAGCAATAGAGGAAATTTATTAAGTCTGCAAGATGCCAGGCATGAACCCTTTTCTGGGGAAGCAAAACAAGTTGCCTTCTGAGTCAACTCAAAGCTCTCCTATGAAACTCAGACTCACTCTTTAATCTCCTGCAGGGTACGCGGCTTGAGTCGAGGCACAAACTCCTTCCAGCTAAAATCACCGATCCCGAACCTGCAGCAAGAGGTTTGGAGGGAAAGCATGGCATGTGAACCCCAGCACCTTATCCCTGCCATTCATGTCCCGTTCATCACATGACCGCATAAGCCGGAGACAGGCGAACACAATGCGTGTAAACCCCACCACCTTATCCCTACCATACCATCCCAGCACCTTATTCATACAGAACAAGCTGGTGACACATGAACCCAATGCATGTGACCCCAAGCACCGCTTCTCCCCAGAGAGACCTGTTCTTCCCCAACATGCAACCTTTCCCTTCTCACCTTGGATGTGAATCCCAACACCTTGGTGTACGGCCATGCGCCCTCTATTACATCACAAGCAGGTGGACAGGCGAGCCACTTTTGAGAATTCTTAAAAGTGATGCCATGCGCCCTCCATTACATCACAAGCAGGTGGACAGGCGAGCCTCGATCAAGCATGTAAACGGTGAACCCCACCCCACTCACCGCATGATGAGCTGTTGAAAGGTCATGCGCTGCTTGGATGTGAATCCCAGCACCTTGGCGTACGGCCATGCCCCCTCCATTAATGGCCACACTTTCTTTTTCACATCCCCCGCACCCCCCCCTCCCCCTCCCGCCCCTCCTGCAGCAGCAGCACCGGCTGGACCAGCAGGAGAGGTAGAGGGAGCCGCTTTTCCGTACCTAATCTTCCTCTTCCTCCCTCTCCCCGTACTCTCCTCCTCAAGCTCCACATCACTCTCCCCATCCTCCCCATCATCCTCCTCCCCATCCTCATCATAAGCCTCATCCCCCTCCCCGTCCCCTCTCTCCCCCTTCCCCCCTCTCTCCCCCTTCCGTCCCCCCACCTTCTCCCCCTCCTCCTCCCCATCAACCGTGTAATCCACCTGTCGTCTCGCTCTCCTCCCCTTACCCAGCTCCAGAAACGTCTCTATCTGCTCTGCCTCGTATCGGTCTTTCAGCAGTGACTCCCAGTACGCGGCTCTCCCAGCAGCGTCAAGGCGTTTCCCTTCCTCTGCTAGCTCCTGTTCTCGCTGCCTTTCTCGCTCCAGCTCTCTCTCCTTCTCTGCGTCGGCTTCTGCCTGATCAGCTTCTGATACGAAACTGAAATTAGCAACCTGCGGTGGCAAGAAACGGTTGGCGATAGGGGGGCACGTGGTAAGTTTGTTTCATAAACTTGCTCTCCTTCTCTGCGTCGGCCTCGGCTTGGTCTGCTTCCGACATGAAGCTGAAATTGGCAACCTGCAGTGATAGGTGGCAGGGAACGGATGGCAATAGGAGGGAAAGAGATCAATTTGTCTCATGGCTGCAACCCAAACCAGCTGAGATTCTAAAATCGATTCAAAACCCAACTGGACATGACATAGCAACGAGGCATCGTTGTTTTTCCAGTGCCTAAGTTTTTGAAATATCAACACTTGCGGCGTTAAGTTGAAGTGACACCTTCTTGGGACATTTTCTTGGGAATTCGCACCTTGAATTGTTGTCAGGCTCATAACTCTTGCTCAAGCGCCTTGAAGTCCTTGGAATATCCACAGCTGAGGAGGCTCAGTTCAAGAAGTCCTCAAGATATCAACACTTGAGGCAATGGGTTCAAATACTAAAGCAAGTTTCTCCTTGCTTACCTTCTTGGGCTTACCTTGAAGGCCTTGAGGTAGTCGTTATCGGGCTCATCCTCCGCCTGCTCCTCTCCCACTGTGCTGCGATCCAACAACCTGGGAGCGGACCGGGATGGGGAGGATGGGAGGTGGTGAGAGAGGAAGAAGGGGAGTTGGTAGGCAAGGCACTGTCAGGCTCATTTTCCGCTTGCTCCTCTCCCACTGTGCTGCGATCCTACAGCCTGCAGCCACGCCAAGGGGACGGGGGAGGAGAGAAGGTGAGCGGAAGGAGGAAAAGAGTCTTGAAGCGCATCAATAGCCACCTGGTCCTCGCCTAATGCACTGCGATCCAAGTGCCTCAGAGAAAGCAAAGTGCATTCAGTGTGGTGGAGAGGCATACTACTGGGCAGGGGCATTCTGTGACGCTTCTCATTTTCACCAATGAACATACCTGTCGATAGCGGCATCATCGTAGTAGATCCGACGGCTCTCCTTCTTCTGCTTCTTCGTTTCCTTGGCTTTCTCATCCCCGCCTGCTCCTTTCTCAGTGTCCTTGTCAGTATCCTTGTCAGCATCCTTGTCAGCATCCTTGTCAGCATCCTTACTGCCTTCTCCAGCCTTGCCTCCCGCCACCTCCCCACCACCTCCTCCTTGCCCTCTTTCCCCTCTTCCCCTCCCTCCCCTCCTTTCACCTCCTCCTCCTCCTCATCCTCTTCAAACAACTCCTTCGCTCCGAATCGCAGAATGTCGTCCAGCTCCTCCTGTACAGTCACATGCACAACAGTCACACACAGCAGCAGGCACGAAATTTTTAGACGTCTCAAGAATCATCACCTCCTGTTCCTCCTCATCCTCTTCAAACAGCTCCTTCGCTCCGAATCGCAGAATGATGTCCAACTCCTCCTGTACAGCCACACACAGCAACAGGTGCACACAGCAGCAGTCACGCATTTTGAGATGTCTCAAGAATCACCTCCTCCTCCTCATCCCCCTCTACAAACAACTCCTTTGCTCCGAATCGTAGAATATAGTCCAAATCCTCCTGTATAGGCGCATACTGCAACAGTCACACACAACAATCACACGCAACAGGTGCAAACAGTTTCAAACAAGAACAAGTCCATTTGATTTGACATACATATTTTCCTATAGAACCTGTATGTATCAATCAAATACTTCCATAACACTTCACAGAAGTTTAGTGTTTGTTGTAAAGCACACACTCTCTGATCATTGTCGGTCTCACTATGGCTTCACAACAAACAGCCCACCCACCTACTGAAGTTGATTGGTTGGTTGATTTGAGGCATGTTGCTCACCTGGTTAAGGTTGGACTGCTTAAGCTTGCCCACCACCACGTGTTCCAGCACCGCCTTCTTCTTCTTGCTCATCCGCACCCGCCCACCTCGTTGGGATGTGACAGTCACCTGCCTGGTTGCTTGGTTGAGTTGATCCAAGTTGCTCACCTGATTTAGGTTGGATTGTTTCAGCTTCCCCACCACCACGTGCTCCAGTACCATCTTCTTCTTGCTCATCTGCACCATGCGCTCCTCCACTGTCGCCCGTGTGACCAGCCGGTATATCATCACCTGCCATACAGCCACACATGGCGGTGCATTGCACACACAAAGAGATACAGACACGCAGACGTAACAGAGGGGCATAGTTTGAGTGTGTTTCCTTCTTGCATGCACACACACACACACACTCACACACACACACACACACAAACACACAAAGTGCCACGGACACACAAACAGAGTGGCAGGGATGTGATGTGAATGTAAGCGCCACAGGCACGTGCATGAATGAGAATGCATTTATTGAAATCACTTTTGAGAATTCTCAAAAGTGATTTCGACACAGACACGTGCATGAGCGAGAATGTATTTGCACGCTTACACACTCCAGGGAGTGCCCTCACGTGGAGTGCCCTCACGTGGAGTGCCCTCACGTGGAGTGCCCTCACGTGGAGTGCCCTCACGTGGAGTGCCCTCAAGTGGAGTGCAGTGCAGCACAAACACTCTTCACACACACATACACATACACGCACCGCCTATCCCCCCACACACATACACGCACCGCCTATCCACCCACACACATACACGCACCCCTATCCCCCCACACACATACACGCACCGCCTATCCCCCCACACACATACACGCACCGCCTATCCCCCCACACACATACACGCACCGCCTATCCCCCCACACACATACACGCACCGCCTATCCCCCCACACACATACACGCACCGCCTATCCCCCCACACACATACACGCACCGCCTATCCCCCCACACACATCCTCCATACCGTTTGGGTCTGCCCCAGCCTGTGCGCTCGAGCCATGGCCTGCAGGTCCGCATGCGGGTTCCAGTCACTGCCATGGGGGCGAGGAGAACACGGGTGAGTGAGAATGAGTGGAAGAAGGGAGGAGAGGAGAGTGCTGTCACTCGGACGAGAGAGAAAGAGTGGCATTAAAGGTGTACTCAGCGAGCCGTTGCCAGCAGGTCGCAATACCTGTTCTATAAAGTCACATCCGCTGTTCCGTACCTGTCGTATATAATCACAGTGTCAGCCGTGGCAAGGTTGATCCCCAGCCCTCCAGCGCGAGTGGAGAGCAGGAAGACAAAGCGTGTGGATCCAGGAGCATTGAACCGGTCAATGCGCTGCTGCCGGTCTGATCCGCTGATGCTGCCGTCTATGCGCTCACACCCCCAGCCCTGTGACGATGGTTGGTTTCGTTACAGTACAACATGGGGAGGGGGGAAGACAAAGAGCGGGCGTTTAGCAGAGGTTAGTAGTGTTCCATTTCACGCGCCGCTGCCGGTCCGACCCGCTGATGCTGCCGTGACGTCTATGCGCTTGCATCCCCAGCCCTGTGGGATGGAGCGCCTGGTTGGGGACGGAGAGACTGGTTAGTAGGAGGGGAAAGGAGGTGCTGATCTGAGCGCTGATGCTGCCGTCTATTCCATCGATCTCACACAACTTTAAAGCCAGTGACCCACCTTGCCCATGAGCCACCCACCTTGCCCATGAGCCACCCACCTTGCCCATGAGCCACCCACCTTGCCCATGAGCCACCCACCTTGCCCATGAGCCATCCACCTTGCCCATGAGCCATTCCTGCAGCAGGTCCAGCATGCGCTTGAACTGAGAGTACACCAGCACCACTCAGTCAACTCACAGACACCTTTCGTTCGATTTCGCTCAGCTCCAAAGCCACTGATCGACCTTGCACACCACCACCCAGTACCTCACCTTGCCCATGAGCCATTCCTGCAGCAGGTCCAGCATGCGCTTGAACTGAGAGTACACCAGCACGCGGTGGCCCCCCGCCTTCAGCCGCTCCAGCATGCGCTCTAGTAAAGCCAGCTTGTCCGATGCTGCCACCATGCGCCTGTGGGGGCAGTACAGTGCATGCACCACAAGTTGGGAGAGTGGGTGAGTGGGTGGGAGAGGGAGGATACTGGTACTGTCTTCTCTCCCTTGAGCCGCTCCAGCATGCGCTCTAGTAAGGCCAGCTTATCAGACGCTGCCACCATGCATCTGGGAAGGGGACACATACAATCCCCTCCCAAGCTTCCCCATGCCATGGCTCCCCACCTTTACCAGCTGGCTTCTGCCGGCGTGTCTCCCCCTCTGTGCTGCTCCTCCGCGCCCTTTAACCCCTCCGCGCCCTTTAACCCCTCCGCGCCCTTTAACCCCTCCGCGCCCTTCAACCCCTCCGCGCCCTTTAACCCCTCCGCGCCCTTTAATCCCTCCGCGCCCTTTAACCCCTCCGCGCCCTTTAACCCCTCCGCGCCCTTTAACCCCTCCGGCGTGTAGCCCATCAAAATTCTCCTGCCAGTCACTTCCCGACCTTCCCCAAGCTCTTATGTGATGTGACCCCTACCTACCCTAACCCTTACCGGCTGGCTCCTGCGGGCGTGTCTCTGCCTCCGTGCTGCTCCTCCACGTCCCCCACTCCACCACCCACCCACCACAACCAAACAACCCCTGCCAGCCCCATCCCATGCTTCCCCACCCCGTGTTCCCCCACGCCTCACCGACTGGCTTCTGCGGGCGTGCCTCCGCCTCCATGCTGCTCCTCCACGCCCTCCACCAGAAACGGGTGGCAGCACACCTTCCTTAGCTGCATCATCGTGTTGGTCAGCGATACCTGTGGGGGGGAGATGAAGGGAAGGGGGTGGGGTGGGGAGCAGGCGGGTGAGTACTGGGCACAGCAGAAACGGGTGGAACTCTTCGCGCCCTTTACCAGGAACGGGTGGCAGCACAGCACAGCACGCCTTCCTCCTCCGCTGCATCATCGTGTTGGTCAGAGATACCTCTGGGGAACGATGCAGATGGTAGCCGATTTTTTAGAAGCCTCAAAAATGGCATCATCATGTAGGTCAAAAATACCTGTGGGGAACGATGCACGATGGCAGACGAGACGAGGTACGGAGGGTGAGAGAACAGGGTAATGGGGTGACTTTTGAGGCGCCTCAAAAATTGCGGGTAATGAGACGACTTTTGAGGCGCCTAAAAAATTGCGGGTAATGAGACGACTTTTGAGGCGCCTCAAAAATTGCGGGTAATGAGACGACTTTTGAGGCGCCTCAAAGGAACGATGCACGATGGCAGATGAGACGAGGAACGGAGGGTGAGAGAACAGGGTAATGGGGTGGGCAGAGAGCACCACCTGACGGCTCATATTCAAAGCTTACCTGCTGCCCCGACGCCTTGGTGAGCGCCTGGTAGTTGCGGGTGAGCACGGCACGGTACAGCGAGCGCTGCAGTGGCGCCAAGTCCACGCGCAGAATCTGCTCCTTCTTGGGCGGCATCTGCTTCAACACGTCCTTCTTCAGCCCTGGAGGGAAACATTTGGTGGAGGGTGGGAGGAAAAAGGAGGGAAAATGGAGTGCAACACAAGGTGGGTGGAGAGGGTGTATGTTGCACTACTCTGTCCCTTGGATGTAGGGAAAGGTTGGAGTGTTAGGTGTGCTTTTGAGAATTCTCAAAAGGTTGGAGTGTTAGGTGTGCTTTTGAGAATTCTCAAAAGCGATGTAGGGAAAGGTTGGAGTGTTAGGTGTGCTTACTTCTGAGGAGATGAGGCGCCAGCAGGTGGTGCAGCTTGGCCACCTGCTCCTCCTGCCCCAGCTGCTGGAACTCGCCCTGAAAACCCTCCAGACTCGCAAACTGCTGGGGGAGAGATGGTGCCGCACGGGCATCAGGGGGGCAACAGAGATGGGATTCAGGGGTTGCATTACTCGAGGTGCAGCTTCTCTGCTTACTCACTCCTCCTGCCCCAGCTGCTGAAACTCGCCCTGAAAGCCCTCCAGACTCGCAACTGCCAGGGGAGAGAGATGGTGCACAGGCACAGGGGGGGCAACAGCGAAGGGACGAGGGCAACGGGGGAATACGGAACGTCGAAAGAGATAACATGGGAGGACACACAACACGGGGGAGAGGTCCACATGGGGTACATGTGGGTCCACATGAGGGCGCAATGGGTATGTGACCCAAGGTTGCAGCTTTTCCAAGGATGCAAGAGAGTTAATTACCGTTGAACCTTTCTTGCTGTCATTGCCAGTGGAATCACCTTCCAAGGCAATGGCTTTACGCTTAAAATTTCATACCTAACTCACTCACCCTGCCTCTGCTTCGTTCTTTGGCAGCATCCAAAAAGCACATGCAGAGGAAAGGAAGCTTGGTGCAAAGTGAGGCACTGTGCTCATTCCTTGCCCACACCTTCCCATCACCTTGCCAACGCTCAGCCTCTCCCCTCCGCTCTCCTCACCTCAACTCACCTCACTTCACCTCAGATCACCTCTCCTCACCTCACCTCATCTCACCCCACCTCACCTCACCGCATTCAATCCCTCACCTTATCGGCATCCAGGAAGTGCATGAGGATGAAGAGCTCGTCCAGGTTGTTCTGCGTGCCGGGAGAAACAGAGGAAACGTGGGGTTGCAACAAGGTACAGGGAAAAGCAGGGGAGACGCAAGGTGAATGGATGAACACGGACGGGAAAGGATGGGAGAAGAATCAGGATGAATATGGGCAATATCGTGCACGATACAGGGAATAGCAATGGAGGCACAGTTTTGAGGCGCCTCAAAACTACAATATCGTGCACGATACAGGGAATAGCAATGGAGGCACAGGGTGGAGGGAGAGGAGAGGGCAAAAGGAGGGAGGGACGGGAAGTGCATTGAGGATAAAAAGCCCGTCCAGGCTGTTCCGCGGGGAGAAGCGGAAGCATGTGGACGCAAGATATAGGGAGGGGAAAGGGGAGGGTGCAGGAAGAGAATGAGGCGCTTCAAAAACTGAGAATGGGGATAGACTGGAAGATTTATAGTCGTTCCCCAAGGAGAAGCAGCGAGATGACTTCTGAGTCAACTCAAAGGCGAGGGAAGAGAATGGGGATGGATGGACTAGGTCACTAAGAGCTCTGAATTTGTTATCCGAGAAGAAGCGACGGGGAGACAGTGAGCAGGGCATTGCCCAACACCTTACCTGCAGCGGCGCCCCCGTGAGCAGCAGGCGGTGCAGGGAGGAGTAGCTCTGCAGAGTCCCGAACAGCTTGCTCTCCTTGTTCTTCAGCCGGTGCCCCTCGTCCACCACCACACCACGCACCCCCACCGCACCTACGCCACCCTCGCTTTGACCCCCCAGCCTTCTCTTAACCCCCACCCCAATGCCCTCGCCTGAAAATGAGCACGTTACCTCAAGAGGAGTGCCGGTGGGCAAAACTGGGGAGAGGGAACATGGGAAAGAGCATTGCACAACTCGTTACCTGCAGCGGTGTCCCCGTGAGCAGTAGGCGGTGCAGGGAATTGTAGCTCTGCAGCGTGCCGAACAGCTTGCTCTCCTTGTTCTTGAGGCGGTGCCCCTCGTCCACCACCAGGCACCCCCACCGCACCTGCCGCAGCTGCTGCGAGTCACTGTTCACCGCCTCGTATGACGTCAGCAGCACATCAAACCGCACGCGCTCCTGCCGGGACAGCGGCTGCTGCATTTGCGCGCGCCCACCAGGGGGAAAGCGTTTGCTGCCCCTCCTGCTGCTGCTGCTGCTCTTCCCCTTCCTTCTGCCTGCTGATGTGCTGTGGGGCTTGCCCTTCCCACGATGAGTGCCCTTCCCACTGCGCCTGACCTTTGCCCGCTTGCTCCGTGGCATTTCCTCCTCCTCCTCCTCTTCCTCCTCCTCTTCCTCCTCTTCATCCTCACTCCCCTGCTCCTCATTCCCCTCTTCACTTCCCTCCTCTTCACTTCCCTCCTTCTCGCTCTCCTCCTCCTCACTCCCCTCTTCTGACACCACCACATATTCCTCATCATCCTCATCTGAAGAATCTTCCGATGACGATGATGCGGACTCTCCCCGCCGCCGCTTCCGCCCCTTCTGCTGCTGCTGCTTCACTGCCCTTCCTCTCTTCTTCCCTCGAACATTCTTTCCCCTCTTTTCTCTAGAACTAACCCTCTCAAAACCCTTGACAGCCCTCCCTGTACTATCGCTTCTCATCACACCCCTGCTCCCAGCCTCCCAATCTTGCCTCCTCGTGACACGAGAAGAAGCCCTGGCCCCCATCTGTCTGTGTCTACCCTTGTCTGCCCGGCTTTCCTCCTCCTCCTCCTCTTCCTCCTCCTCCTCCTCTTCCTCTTCCCTCCCTTCCTCCTTTTCCTCCTCCTCCCCTTCCTCCTCGTCTCGTCCCTCCATATCCTCCAACACAACTTCCTCCACCTCATCATCACTCTCCCCGTTCGACTCTCCAGAGGACTCCTCCTCAGACTCTGAAGATACAATCATCCTCCCTCTCTTTTGCTTCCTCTTCGCCCGTTGCAGCCCTCCTTGCACCTCTCTGCCGACCTTCCCACCTTTCCCTTTGCCTCCACGCTTCTTGCTCTCTCCACCCTTCCCTTTCTCACTACCCTTCCCCTTCTTCCCGCCCTTCCCCTGCTTCCCTTGCGCTCGCTTGTCCTTGGTTGAAGGAGGAGGGGGAGGCGTGTAGGTGGAGGGGAAGAAGAACTCATGTTCTCGAATCAGTGCTCTTGCTGCCGCTGTGCCCACATACATCACCTGCATGCATGCATCCATGCACCCATGCACACATGCACCCATGCACACATGGACCCATGCACACATGCACACATGCACCCATGCACCCATGCACCCGGGCATGCACATATGCATCCAAGCACTCATGAAAGCATGCGAGGTGTGTGTATAAACGTGGAAAGCACGAGAGTGCGGAAGGGTGAAGTGAAGGTAGGGGGAGAAGGTATTGTGCCACGTAGCATGACGTATATGAGCCACATAGCATGACGTATATGAGCCACATAGCATGACGTATATGAGCCACATAGCATGACGTATATGAGCCACATAGCATGACGTATATGAGCCACATAGCATGACGTATATGAGCCACATAGCATGGCGTATATGAGCCACATAGCATGACGTATATGAGCCACATAGCATGACGTATATGAGCCACATAGCATGACGTATATGAGCCACATAGCATGACGTATATGAGCCACATAGCATGACGTATATGAGCCACATAGCATGACGTATATGAGCCACATAGCATGACGCATATGAGCCACATAGCATGACGTATATGAGCCACATAGCATGACGTATATGAGCCACATAGCATGACGTATATGAGCCACATAGCATGACGTATATGAGCCACATAGCATGACGTATATGAGCCACATAGCATGACGTATATGAGCCACATAGCATGACGTATATGAGCCACATAGCATGACGTATATGAGCCACATAGCATGACGTATATGAGCCACGTAGCATGACGTATATGAGCCACATAGCATGACGTATATGAGCCACATAGCATGACGTATATGAGCCACGTAGCATGACGTATATGAGCCACATAGCATGACGCATGCACACGAGGTGTATGTGAGCACAGCAAGAGAGACGGAACAGGAGGCATTGTTGGAGATTTAAAAAAAACGCCTGCAACAGCAAGGTGAGGGGGAGAAAGCGCTGTGAGACACAGCACACACACGAGGTGTGTGTGAACAAGCAGGAGATTGAGAGAGCAGCAGCAGGTTGGGGGTGAGCCAGAAAAGAAAGGGGTAGGGAAAAGAGGAGCGCCGGCGGGCGGGCGGGCGGGGGGGCGGGAGTGAGGGAGGGAGGGAGGGAGGGAGGGAGGGAGGGAGGGAGGGAGGGAGGGAGGGAGGGAGGGAGGGAGGGAGGGAGGGAGGGAGGGAGGGACGAGGAGCATGCACATGAGGGGACCACGTGGCAAATTCTTGCTGCTAAATTCTCAGGGCAAGAGAGCATGTGGCAGAGAAAGAGAGAAGCAGAGAGCAGTGGGGGGCTTAAAGACGAGAGCATGTGGCACTGACCACTCGCAGGTGAGGCTACGTTGCAAAGCGGCATGCGAGAGAGTGCAGAGGGGTACTGAGGGGTTCAGCGTGGCGGGGGCTTGAGAGAGCATGTGGCACTCACCACTCGCAAGTGAGGAGCCCACGTGGCAAATTCGCGCTGCCAGTTGCGCAGGGTTGAGAGCGGCACCACCACCATGTGGGGGAGAGGGGTGGCCCTCTCCTCGTGCAGCGATGCGAGGAAGGAGATCGCCTGCACTGTCTTGCCTGTGATGGGCGGGAGAGGGGCGGGCGGGAGACGACGGATGAGAGACGGGGGAAACGAAAAGGCAGCAGGTGGTTGAGGGGAAGCCAGGAAGGACTTCGCATGCACAACACATTGAAACGCCTGAGCCATCATAAATCCACCCTCAATCCACCCCCCATGACTCTCCCACCCCCCATGGCCCGCCCATCCCCCATGTGACTCACTCACCCAGCCCAATTCTCATCCGCCAGAATCACGTGCTGCTTCTGTGATTCTGCCCATGTGCTGCTTCTGTGATTCTGCCCATGTGCTGCTTCTGTGATTCTGCCCATGTGCTGCTTCTGTGATTCTGCCCATGTGCTGCTTCTGCTCCTGTGCAAGTTGGAATACCGGCCACACACCACGCAACTCTCCCACCCCCTCCTTCCCCCCCACTGCAACTCAACTCGCCCACTCCCCCCACTTCCCATTCCCCTCCCCCTGCCACTCACCCAGCCCCATCTCGTCCGCCAGAATGACGTGCTGCTTCTGCTGCCACGCGAATCGCAGCCAGTTGAGCCCCTCCAGCTGGTACGGGTGCAGCGTACCTGGACGGTTTCGATTTCAAAATGGGTGGAACATATGGAGGTTGAGAGCGTCATGTATATGGGTGCGGCGAACCTGGACAGCTTGGAGGCGAGAAAAAGGCATGGGGGTCGATAGTGGCATGTTTATGGGTGCAACAAACCAGGGCGGTTTAAAGGCGAGAGGAAGACATGGGAGGTCAAAGCAGGAGATGAGTTAGCTGCATGCAGGTGCAGCGAACCTGGACGGTGACAGTGAGTGGAAGAAACATGGGGTCAGTCAAAGCAGGAGAAGCGGAGCAGGGCAGGGGGGCAAACAGCAGAGGGCGCGAAACATGAGTGACTGAAAGGTTGTTTGTGAGAAGGGAGGGGAAGGATCACCAAGAACACAGGGTGGTGTTCACATGCAACATGGAGGGGAAGGATCACCCTACATGTGTCTATCAGCCATGTTACGATGCAGTAACACATGCAGGGGGGTAACGCACGCTTCACCTCGGCTACCATCCCATGTCGAGATGACGCTTCACCTTCAACTAACATGTGACGAAACCCACCTTTCAGAAAGCCGGGTGTTTCCTTCAACTCCATACACTTCTTCTACTTTTGAGGCGCCTCACAACTTTCCTTGAACTTCATACACTTCTTCTGCCATGAGACTAGGCGAGCTGCAGCTTAGGAAAATTCTTTAGCAGAAGAACGACAGTAGAGAAAACCAAGACCCACCTACTCTACTCTCTTCTCTCTTGTGACGGAACCCACCTTTCAGAAAGCCAGGTGTTTCCTTGAACTCCATCCGCTTCTTCTTCTGCACTCCCCTCTCTGCCTCCTTGCCCCCTCCTCCTCCTCCTCCCCCGCCCACCGGCCCCCATGCCACTGCCTTGGGTCCTCTCGCCATCAGCTCCTCATACTCCTTAACAGCCTCCTCGAAACCCTCTACAACTGCTGCACCACTCTCCTCCTCGCCTCCTTTTTCCATACCCTTTCTCCCATTCCCATTTCCTCCTGAACCTTTCTTCCCTTGATCACCCTCCTTCGCCCCATCTTTCGCCCCATCCGTCGCCCCATCCTTAGTCCCACTCTTCAGCCCCTCCTTAAGCTCTTCCTTAGTGCCACTGGCCGGCCCTCTTCCTTTGCTCCGCAAATCCTCCTCTGTCTCCCACGTGGCCTCCTCGTACCCCAACTCCCGCCACTTAACTAAGTACTCTTGCTGCCCCTTGCGGTTCTTCCTGCAGAAAACAGCAGCCAGGCGGGGAAGGAGCAGAGTAGAAGGCTGGCAGATGAAAACTTTCCAGACTGAAATACAACAAGGAATGGCGGAACGAATGAAACAAGTCACTGCGTATAATGAGTCGCTTGTTGAGAGTCAACTCAAAAAGTGGAAACTTTCAAAAGAGAAGTACAAGAAGGCAAGGCAGAAAGTGTGGAAAAATAGGTCACTATTGAGCCGGCGCAGGGTATTTCTTTAAGTTCTCACGGATTCCCTGCAACTCAAAGGTGAGTGATTCTCTGCGAATCACAGGGGAGCTCGAAACAAGGGTGACAACAGCGGAGCGCAGCAAAGCCATCCATTCAACACCCACTTGGCATTCACGATTCTCTCCACAACCAGCCAATCAGGACGATTTCTGAGGCACCTCAAAAAAAAGTTGACTACTGAGTCACCACGCCTCACTCACTTGGCATTCACGAGTCGCTCCACAACCAGCCAATCAGGTCGCAGCACTGGCACCGCCCCACTCCCCTCCACGTCCTCCTCCCCATCCCCGTACAGCGCGCTCTGTGCTGCTGCCGCCTCTGCCCTCTACCACTCATCACTCACTTGGCGTTCATAAGTCACCACGCATGCAATCATCACTCACTTGGTGTTGACGATTCGCTCCACAACCAGCCAGTCAGGTCGCAGCACTGGCACCACACCACTCTCCTCCACGTCCTCCTCCCCATCCCCATACAGCGCGCTCTGTGCTGCCGCCTCTGCCCGCTGCCGCAGGTAGTTCCTCATCCGGGCTTTAAGCCCCGGCAAGCTCTTTGCCGCTGCCTCCACTGTTGCAGCTGCCACCCTGAGGGGATTGAGGGGGTGGGTTAAGGTGGACCGTGGAAGAATGGAGAGATCTGATGGAGAGGTCTGGTCGATTCACAAAGAGGCAGGGAAAGAGGCGTCCATACAGTGATGAGCAGTGGAGTGTGAGCAGGAACAGGGGGGTGTAAAGGAGAGAGAAGGGGAACTAAGAAATCTGGGTGAGGGTCAAGGAGTGCATGTGAGGGAGAGAAAAAGAGGAACAAGAGCGTACGGGGGGGGGGGGGGGGGGGGGGGTAGAGAAGGGGAACAGGAGCGTACGAGGAGCAGTAAAGAAAAGACTTGTTCCAACATTTGAACACTGCAATGATTGCAAACCAAGAGCATACCAGGTGCAGTGGATATGCGATTTATCTTTCCACTTTATCAAATACTCCTCCACTCGCCTCCTCTCACCCCGCCCTCCACTATCCCTGCCATCACCGCCCCTACCGCCATCACTCCTCTTGCTGTCACTGCGCCCCTCTCCTGTCCCCTCACTCCCCTCCCCAGCACCTCCCCCACCCTCGCCTCCCTGCGCCACCTCTCTCACGCCCAGGAATCGCTCCACTGCCGCCCAGTCATGGCCCTGCATGTATGCATGCACAGAGAGAGAGTGGGGTGAGGGAGAGAGGGGCATGGCATGCGCGTCACATTGGGGGCAGCACCACGCTCCAGACGCAGACGTATAGCCATGCCTAAATCCCTGGGACACATGGCATGGCATGGCTTGGCATGGCATGGCTTGGCATGGCAAGGCTTGGCTTGGCATGGCATGGTACGGCATGTGGGAGAGCGGCGGGTGCAGGCAGTGCAGATGATACACAGCAGGGCAGGGCACGCATCAGTCACACACGCACTCCAAAGTGAACACATATATGGTATGGCATGACATGTGACTCACGCATTTGGGACAGAACCAAGCTCCTTCGGGCACGCAGGAGAGCGGCGGGTGCAGGCAGTGCAGATGGTACACAGCCGGGCACGCATCACACATCAGCAACTCGCCATGGCCCCCGCACACCTCGCACACATCATCGTCCTCCGCAGCCACCTCAGCTTCCTCCCCTGACACGTCAGCATCCCCTTCAGCCTCCTCCTCTAACACGTCAGTGTCCATTTCAGCTGCTTTTTGTGGTGCATCGGCATCCACTTTAGCTTCTTCCCCTGACACCTCAGCACCCATTTTGGCTGCCTCCTCTGACACGTCAGCATCCACCTTAGCTGCCTCCTCATCCTTCCCCTGCTCCCCTCCGACTTCCACCCCCTCCATCTCCCTCTCGCTCCCCCTCCCCGCATTCCCCTCACCCTTTCCCGCACCTCCACTCCCCCCCATCTCTCCACCCTTCCCCGCAGCCGTAGTTGCGTCATCCGGCTTTCCCGCCCGCGCTGCTCTCGGAGACGCGGAGGGTTCTGCTTTCACCGTCTCTGACCGCCTCTCCTTCCCCTTACCAGCAACCCTTTTCTCGCTTGTTTTAACATCTTCTTTCCCTTTTTTGACGTCCGATTTCGCGGTTTTAGTTCTTTTTCCGCCTTTTCCGCTACCCCCTCCCGCCTCCCCGCGCTCCTGCTCCCGCAGCCAGGCTTCAAACGCCGCGTCGTCGTCGTCGTCAGTGTAGACGGGTAACCGTGAGCTGCGATGCGACCGGTTGGAGAACCGGCGGGATTGCAAGTCCCGCGACATCACCTAACGACCGCCTTAGGGATTCCCGGATCGCACGCAATCAGGTCTGGTAATTTCGCAGCCTGAAAATCCGCCGCAATCGCCGCTTAGGGATTAAGTGCATGCGTAACACGCGATGAATTTGTACGAGACCGGAGGAGATTAAGGACTACCTGAGGCTGATGGCCTTAGCAGGTAATGTGCTATGTGATGCCATAGGTCCAGATCTGAAATGTCGTTTCATGTTCCGCATCAGCCTTATGGTATGGTGGTGTGCGAAAACTAGAAACCGCCTTTCGCCAACGGTCGCTAACGGGTGGTAACCCTATCGTATATCCCATGTGGGAACCTTGAGAATTGTCCTCTGAGGTGGCTCGTAAGTGAGGGTGGGGCAGGGGACCCATGTCATCCATGACATGGCATGAGGTGACATGAAACGGCCTGGCCTGGCGGAACACGAACTGCACGGTGAGATGTAACGACATAGCTGGAATGTTGGAAACTCAAGGCGTTTCAACATGCCTCAACAGCTTGCGTACGGGCCTGGAGCCTATCACTGGGCAGATGTGACCTGATGGACCGTTCTCAGCAAAGAACACACTTGGGCAGATGAAACTATGTTGGGCAAATCTCTTTTGGAACTTGAGACTGCCCGTGAACAAAAACACAGTAAGATAGAACCCTGAACCAATACAGTAACAATAAAACCCTAAACCCTTCATACTGCCCATCCAACAATTGGGGTTCTGAAATCAGTTCTTGGTATCGTTACACTTGTCCCAGAGCCCTATGTAACCCGTTCTCATTTTTTATGAGATCCCAAGAGGGGGCCACCATGAAAAAGAACTCCTGTAACGCGTCATCCACAATACCAAGACTTAACAATGGTTATGTCAATAGCGTTCACACAATTGAATCTTCATAATCCATTAGTATGGTAAAGTACACCTATAGTGACGAAGACCGTCCCCACAACAGGCACCCCCCGCCTCTATTTCCACCATATTTGCACGCTTCTCGCAATTGCGCATCTCACAATCACGCATCTTGCAATCAAATCTCCGGCGCATCTATACTAATCTACAGTTTCCGCGACGGCAGCAGCGGGCACATGTATGACTCGTCGCACCATCTGTTTGACGTGCGACATCAACTTGCTCACTAGATTCCGAGAAGGTGAGTCCCCACTTTGTTGCGCACACCACCAGCGTCTGACCAGCACTTGCCACTAACACCCGTCGCTTGCACTTGTCGCACTTTACCCAGAGGCAATCTAATCGCCGTAGAAGTGCATGCGAGTAGTTCTCACATCGTGCCACTCTCGACGTACGCACACTCACCATCCTGCACACACTTTCTCATGACAGAAAGAGGAAAGAAGGAAGCTAGTTCCTCTTTCTAAGGGCCCTTTGGTCCCTTCCTAGTACATTGTTTCGTGCTCTTGCCATATATGCCTGAATGCAGCAAACTCGCGGCTCATGAACAATGCTGCTCGTGGAGCTCACCAAGATTGCCTCTTCTGAGTGGTGAAGAAACCCCTGTGGCACCTGCTAACTCTCTGCCAACAGATACGGCAGCGGAGACTCACCATACAACGGGAGTGGACTACAAAGGAGGGCATGGGGTTGTGTGAGTGATCGTAGCACTGCACTAGCGTTCTCACTACTAGAATAACATTTGCAAGATACACTAGCTCTCTGCAGGGCGAACTCTACCAGCGCAGCAGAAGAGCGGCATACCAACGCTAAAGCAGGCGACCTGCCAGCGTGCACCGAGACGATCTGCCAGCACTGCAAACGAAGGTGAACTTGTACGCCCAGGCACATTGCGTATGTGCCATGTAGAACACGTGTCGACGGTTTCACCAGCCGTATGTCGTCGAGCACGTGATGACGTTCCGCAGGTCTACTTCGCGAAAACCTCATATGTGACATTCGCCCACACAACAGATTTTGCAGTCGCACGACTTTCGCCGACCAGCTCGACGATGCTCCGTCGAACAGATTTCGCCGAGACGAGC
>CANIUD010000606.1:2985000-3007500 GCA_947470075.1 Closterium sp. Yama58-4 | reverse complement strand
CAACAGCAGTGGTGGAGCAGCAGCAGCAGCAGCAGCACCACCACCACCACCACGACCTCCACCTCCCAGACGCCCCTCCCCCTCCTGCCATCGCTCACCTGCCTGCGCGCCTCTCTCTGCGCGCGTCTCACCGCGCTGCCTCGCGCATGGATGCACCTGCTGTCTCTACAGGAGCTGATTCTGCACGGTAACGGCCAAATGGAGTCACTCTTTGACGGGGATAACACTGTTCATCATGACACTGTTCAGTCTGACACTGTTCCCCCATTCCCCCCTCCTCTCCCCTCTCTCCACTCTCTCACTGTCTCCGACTGTCCTCGCATCTCCCACCTGCCTGCCTTCCTCTCTCGCGCCTCCTCTCTCCTCCACTTGAAACTGCACGGACTCTCTGATCTCTGCCTCCTCCCGTTTCACACCGCACCCAATGCTCATGTAACGGGTGTGGCTCTAACGGGTACAGATGTGGTAACTGGCGCTGCTGCTGCTGCTGCTGCCGGATCAAACAGGCTTGAAGGGTCCGGTGGGATGATAGGATTGGTGTCGCTTCACATAGACTTGAAGCACAACACGCACATCACCCACCTCCCTCACTCACTCTTTTCCCTCTCCTCCCTCGCCGCACTCACTTTCTCACACCTCTCGCACGTCGCCTCCATCCCCCACTCCCTCTCCCTCCTCGCCCCCTCCCTCACTGATCTCCACATCAGCCACTGCCCCCTGCTGACCGCCCTCCCCTCCTCTCTCTGCCAGCTCTCCTCCCTGCAATCCTTGGTCATCCAATCCTGTGCGTCCCTGACGTCCCTTTGGGAAGGAGGCACAGTAGAGACAGGAGAAGATGTGGAGGGGGAGGGGGGTGGAGAAGCGGAACGGGAGAGGGGATGGGAGGGGGAGGAGGGGAAACGGGGGAAGGAGGGGGAGGGAAAAAGGGCGGTGGAAGAGGTGGGAGATGTGGGAAACAAGTGGCATGAGGATGTGAAGCGGCGTCATGGCATGGCTGCCATGTACTCATTAGAAGCAATCTCGATAACGGACTGTGAATCGCTGACACACCTACCTTCAACCATCAACCTGCTACCTCGACTCACCTCCCTCCATCTCTCTCAACTCGACAGCCTCGCCACGCTACCACCCTCCCTTCCCTTAGCCCCCTCCCTCACCTCCCTCACTCTCTCCTCCTGTGATCGCCTCTCGTCCCTCCCCCCAACTTTTGGCCATTTGTCCAGCCTCCGGACCTTAAAACTTTCTAGCCTGCCCGGTCTCGCTGCTCTGCCTGATTTTTGGGCAGCTGCCCCGCCTGGAGCAATTTACCCTGCATGACTGCTGCACTGCCTGCCTGACTCGTTCCCCCAACTTCCCCGATTGGCCAAGCTCAGCATAACGGACTGTGGGAAACTCGAGGAGTTACCAGCAAATCTAGGGTTACTTTCATCCCTGGAATGATTAGAGCTGGAAAGTCTGCCTAAACTTCCCGAGCTGCCCAAGACAATGAGCCAGCTGCCCAGGATTAGGCAAGTGGAGATCCGGGAATGCAGGGCGGTGAAGGGCGTTCCAGAGTGGTTGAGGGCGATGCCGGAGGTAGACGTTGTATCGTAAGTGGTGTTCCATGTGACCTAGGTTTAAGTATAGTGGAGTGAAGCCTTTGTCATGTTCACCATATCCTATACTGCATTATTTCTTGGCGATGTGTAGTGCATGTTACCATACCACCCATTGTTGTTTTCTTTCAGCCTTTTTCGTTTGCCAATCCATTTTCCGTTTTATCTCCTCTTTGTGTTTCGTAGTTCCATCATCTCAACCATATCCTTCTAGTTCCAAGCATCCTTAGCTCGCTCTGTAACGCAAATTTGAGTGCATGACTCTCACACCTTAGGTTCGGCAGTATCGAGGAAAGCGTTGTCCTTACTTTTCTGCCTCGTTCGCCTGCCTCGTTGTCCTCAAGTATTTTGTAATCCATGGCTTCCCCTTCACTTTTCAGCCCTCCGAGGACTGTTGTCGACGTTCTGTCGCCGTTAGCCTCGCGTCGCTCCTCAGCATTTCAAGGTCGGCAGGTTTCGTGGCTCGACTTCAGCGGTTGCCGCCAAAAGCAACGGTCACATTGCTCCAGTAGTGACGCGGTGCACTGTGGGTCAGATGGTGTTCGTACTCTCGGAATTCGAGTACATTCAAGTGGATTGAATGTAGACGATTTGAATTTACGAAGGGTACGTTTACGAGGAACGGGGAAATTCTCTAATGGCGCGCCCCGCGAAACTCCGCGCCGGCGGTTACGCACCACCTGTGCGGCGGAAGCGGAAGGGGGAGGCGGAACGGTTGCAGCAGCGGAGACTGCGCAGGCTGCGCGAAAGTGCGGAGGGGGAGTGAGCAGGCGCGCAACGAAAACGATCACCGCGAGTAAAGTTTCCGCCGAGGGGGACACTGCGCGCGCATTTGGTCCGCGGAGAAACAGAGGCGGGAGCGGGAAGGAGGAGAGGCGGAAAGCGGGGAAGCAACCAGCGCAACATCCCCCCTTTCCCCCGTTATTGCGGTTGACGAGTTTTTCTCCCTCCCCTCGCTCGCGCTTCCCCCCGCTCCCCCGGGACGCGCGCTTGAGTCCCTAGTGTTCATGCTGGCGGAAGCGGGAAAGGCGGAGGATGAGGAGGAGTGGGGGGAAGAGGCGGAAGATTGGGGGGAGATTGACTGGGGGGAAGAAGGGGAGTGGAACGCGGGAGGGGGAGGGCAAACGCAGGGGCGCGGAATCGAAGTTTTCTGGGCGTCAGACGTTAAAATCTTGCGGGGGGATGATGATCTGCCCTCCCCCGCCCCCGCTTCCGCCCCCTCATCCCCCTCGCCCCCCACTTCCGCCTCTTCAGCCTCTTCCGTCCCCCTCCCTCCCCCTCCCCCCCATCTGATCCTCTCTCACCTCCGCTCCGCCGCTCTTGCGCCCTGCGTGCTCCTCCCTGCCGCCCCTGCTCTCCCTGGATCGAGGGAAGGGGGGGAAGGGGGAAGCGGAGGGGAGGAAGGGGGAGGCGGAGGGGCGGATGGGAGAAGCGCGCGAGCGGAGAGGGAGGCGCAAGTGTCGGGGGCAGCGCAGGTTCGGGTGGTGGCTGGGCGGTTCAGGGACGTGTGCACTCCGCCGCCCCTCTCACACTTTGTCAGTCCCACTCTCGCTCCCTCAACCCCTTTCTGAAACTGAGTTATGAGGCGTCTCAAAACTCGGTTCAGGGACGTCCCCCTGTCTGAATCTGCTTCCTCCTGCTCTCGCCTTATCAACCCCTTCTCATTTTGTCACTCCCTTCTGTCGCTTTATCGCTTCTCATTTTGTCACTCCCTTCTGTCGCTTTATCGCTTCTCATTTTGTCACTCCCTTCTGTCGCTTTATCGCTTCTCATTTTGTCACTCCCTTCTGTCGCTTTATCGCTTCTCATTTTGTCACTCCCTTCTGTCGCTTTATCGCTTCTCATTTTGTCACTCCCTTCTGTCGCTTTATCGCTTCTCATTTTGTCACTCCCTTCTGTCGCTTTATCGCTTCTAATTTTGTCACTCCCTTGGTCCCGACGTCACTTTATCTTAACACTGTCTTGCTCGCTGTATCCATTCCTCCCTCACTTAATTGCTTCCTCATTCTTCACTCCCTCTCTCCCTTGTCACTTCCCCACTCGCTTCCTTACTCTACTTTCATCTGCACTCTCACTCAACATCCCAGACATCCACAACCCCTCCAATCCCTCTCCACCCCTTCCAACTCCCATTCTCTCCTTGCACATCCTCACTCTTCGTATCTTCTCCTCTCTATTTCTCCTTCGTTCCCAGCAGCCTTTTACTCCCTCCCATTCCCTCCCATTCCCTCCCATTCCCTCCCTACCATTCCCTCCCTCCCATTCCCTCCCTACCATTCCCTCCCATTCCCTCCATTCTTCCTCCCCGCCTTACCCCCTCCCTTCCCCTTACCCTCCCTCGCATTCCCCGAATCCCGCAGCTCATGCTGCACGTGTTCATGCGGCCAGGGACAGCTGTCAACATCCCATTGGCCCCCACTCAGTCCGCCCTCATATACGTCCTAGAGGTGGGCTGGCCTGCATTGCATGTATGAGAGTGAGAATTCATTTGGCTGCCTGGATTGTAAGTGCGACGCTGTTTTGCATGCTTCTGTGTGCCCGAGTGTGGACATGTATGTGTGTGTTTGTGCGTGTTTGTGTGTGTGGTGCATGCGTCATACCTGACTTCCTACTTCCCTCGTTTCGTTTTTATAGATTTCTCATATCAAGCCAGCAAGTTCCGTATGCCATCTCTTTAGTAAAGCACTGTCACAACTGTTCCTTGCTCCACCTTGTGTAAATCCTGCTCACGTCCCCTTTCTTGCTTCTTTGCTGCTGCTTGTCCTTACTGCCACTCTCTGCTAACCTACTGATACCCCACCCATTCGCACGTGTTATGCCCGCTCCATCAACACCTCATTCCCACTCATAGGGCGTGGCGATGTTTGGCCCGCGAGGAGAGGCCGTGTTCCAAAACGAAGGGCACTCCCTCCTCTTCCCTGCATCACCAAGTGTCACATCAGCTGCCATGTCAGACGCTGCGTCAGTCATGGTCAAGGGAACAGATTCCACAGAGGGCGTGGCAGCAAGAGCAGATGAGGAGGATTGGATTCGGGTGGAGTCACACAGTTGGGGAGGAGTAGAGTTTGTGCTAGTGGCTGGACAAAGTTAGCGAATTGAAGGTACAGTACCGCATGTAAGATGTGTTGTGACATGGATTGAGCTGACCGTTGTCGTGTTTGAATAGCAGTCACCAAATAAGTGACGCTGGATGAGGGCAACAGGAAGAGAACAATGTGATAGTACTTAGGGAACGTTCTTGGCCGGTGTCAAGTTCCCTGACACAAGGCTACTGACGGCTGCGATCGCTCCACATCATCCTCAATCGAATCGAGACCCTTCACAGCTTCGTGTCAGCCCGCCTGACACCGGCCAAGAACGTTCCCTTCCACTAATATTGGCTTGAAACGCAACCATAACGTTTCTGGCATCACCAGAACTTTTCTGTGGACTTTTTTTTATCTCCAGAACGTTTTTCATCACCAGCATGTTCTCTAAGATTTTCTGACCGCAACCGAAGATGCCGGTAGGTCGAAGCCGATACAGTAATCCAAAAACTCGAAATTCAAATTCGCGCTGCGCGTTGAGCTTCAGTCAGTTTGTTCGGGAGGGAATTCACGAACTGGCCCTTGCAACCAATCCCCTCCCCCCCATAGGTTGATGGCACACTGCAGACAATTCTCTTCAACTCGTTTGGCTCCAGTTGATTCTCTCGCACGACTTTCTCGACTGCGCGATCTTAGTGCACGTTGATCATATTGCATACCTAATTGTAGCATGAAATCGTGGTTCCACACTCTCGGGTCATTAGATACGGCTGGAGTATTAGAGGTTGATAATTTCGTGTTTCCTGTTCACCTTGAGGCAGCCTTCACGTAAGGCGAAATCGGTGTAGTATGCTTCGCCTTCCCCGACTGTTCTTTTAGATAGGGAGCCATGGCGACGAGCGGCGTGAGAGGGACGAGTTTCCCCGCAGCCAAGCCGACCGTCTTCGAAGCGACGGGCTGTTACAAGTGCGGCCGGCCAGGTCACTGGTCCAAGGACTGCAGTTTTGCCGGCAATGACGCCGGCCGCGCCGCCGAAAATCGCAACACCGAAGCGCGCGACTCCGCGACCCGCTTTCCGCCCAGTAACGCGGCGAACAACCATAACGCGTCCCCCAATCAGCGGCCTTTTGGTTCAGCCACCCCGCAGGGAAAGCGGCCATACAACGGTTTTTCCAATGCTCCGGACGGAAATGCGCAGCGCGAAGGGATGGATGGCGCCGACAAAGTGGATCCGCTCAACCAAAGCGCGCCAGCGGCGGCGGCGGTGGGGTCGAAGGTGACGCGGAAGCGGCCGAAGCTGACTCCGATGATGCTGCTGTCGGATGAAGGGCTTCCTTACGTGCTGAAGGAGCTGCCGAAACAGATCAAGCTGCGGGGGAAGGGGCACGAGGTGAGTTGGGAGTGGGCCAGGTGTGTTTGTGACCATCGGGAACTCACCTCGGGATTGCCGTGAGTGTGATGATGCTGCTGTCGGACGAGGGGCTTCCTTACGTGCTGAACGAGCTGCCGACGCAGATCAAGCTGCGGGGCAAGGGACACGAGGTGAGTGGGGAGTGACGCAGGTGTGTTCTGTGTCCACTGGAGGCCCACATAGGACTGTTGCAATCTAGACGATGCTGCTGTCGGATGAAGGGCTTCCTTACGGGCTGAAAGAGCTGCCGAAGCAGATCAAGCTGCGCGGCAAGGGACACGAGGTGAGTGAAACTGGGTCCAAATGTGCCTCGTGGGGATCGCAAAGACTCGCGGGGATTGCTATCAGTTCGACGACGCTGTTGTCGCACGGGGCCGTACGTGTTGAAAGAGCTGCCGAAGCAGATCAAGCTGCGAGGGAAGGGACACGAGGTGAGTGGGAGCTGGCTCAGGAGTGCTGCTTCGGCTGCCGACGCAGATCAAGCTGCGGGGCAAGGGACACGAGGTGAGGCATGGCCTAGGTGTGTACTGTGTGTCGGCCGCAAGTCCCCTCAATTGCGTGCGCATGTGCATGGCATGGGCGTGCGTGTGCGAATGCGTGTGCGTGTGTGTGTGCGTGTGTGTGTGTGTGTGTGTGTGTGTGTGTGTGTGTGTGTGTGTGTGTGTGTGTGTGCCTTTGCCTTGACAGGTGGGGGACCTGCGAAGGATCCTGGAAGGGTACGTGGGGTGGCACAAGCGCTTCTTCCCGGCGCTTTCCTTCCCCGAGTTTATCGAGAAGGTGGAAAAACTCGGGAGCACGCGCAGCGTCAGGGTGAGTGCTGAATCTTCGTTTTTTGGAAGGAGTTAAAATGGTCGTGCAGATTTTTTGTTATTTCTCTTTCTCTTCCTTCTAGATTTTCTTCTTGCGAAGGAAATGTTTTGTGCTAAATTTTTATTTAAATGAATAACGAGTTCATTCAGTTGCATGTAGATATTTTCCTGTACGCAGTTTTGCTCCGTGTGACTCGCCTCGTACCATGTTATCGACGACTTCGAGCACGGAGAGGCATTGAAACGTTTTTTGAGACGCCTTAAAACGTATCTGCCCTTTAACCTACCGTGTCATCTCCACCACCTCTCATGTGCAGGCCGGCATTCGTGATCTAGTCGACGACTTTGAGCATGGGAGAGGCATCGGCAGCGACCGATTCAAAGACACAGCGGGTGCGGATGCAGATGATGGGGGTACTGCGGGTACAGCTGGTGTGGAGCAGCCTGATGATGAATTCCCTGGGCTTGGCGGTGGGTGGGATGATGACGATGATGACTGGGGCTTTGGGACTGGCGGGGTTGGTGGTGGTGCAACTGCTGCCAATGGTGCTGCTGGTGCCACTGGCGCTGCTGCTGCTGGCACTGGTGCTGCTGCTGTCAATGGTGCTTCTGGTGGTGCCGCAGGTGCTGCTGCTGGCAATGGCACTGCAGGTGCAGCAGAGGAGGAGCATCCTGATGACGACTTCCCTGGACTTAGAGGTGGTTGGGATGATGACTGGGGCTCTGGGAATGGCGGGGTTGGTGGTGCTGCTGCTGCTACTGGCACTGGTGTTGCTGGTGCCGATGGTGCTGCTGCTGCCAATGGTAGCAATGTTGGCGGTGCTGGCGGTGGCAATGGTGGTGGGGAACACGGTTTAGGTAGCAAGGCGAATGATAGTGGGCATCGTGTTGGGGCGACTCAAGGGTCCGCCCTGCAGGAGGAGCAGAGCAATGATAGCCCTCAAGCAAGCAGCAAGAGTGACGGAATAAGTCCCAACCGTCACAGCGACCTTGAGAGAAAACCTGATGAAGGTTCTGCTGCGAATGCTGGTTCAAGGGGCCAAGAGGACGGGAAAAGTGGTTGTGACGAGGAAGGTGCTGACGCGGAAGGTGGTGACGTGGAAGATGGTGACGTGGAAGATGGTGACGTGGAAGGTGCTGACGGTGAGATTATCTCAGGGAACTTGCTGCCAACTGTCAACCCATCTGCTACACCAGCCGCCACTCCAGCCACCACTCCAGCTGCCGCCCAGGCCCACAGTCCTGCTGCTGCAGTCCCTGATGTCCCCGCCGAGGATAGTGAGGAGGCTCTTATGGAGGATGACATAGACGCGGGCACCAGTGCAGAGGCCCGAGAGGCTGCCACTGGTGGTGTGGGCGCAGGCGTGAAGCACAAGGCCAAGAGGCTGTTGAGTCGCCTCAAAAGCCATCCTGTGGCTGCCCCTGACAGTGTGGGCGCCGGCACCACAGCAGAGGCACTTGCGGACACCACAGCAGAGGCTCGAAAGCGTACCCCTGACGTTGAGGGTGCAGGCATGAAGCAGAAGTCGAAGAGACGACGGGTGATTCTAGAGGACGAGGATGAGGACGAGGAGGAGGTTGCTGGCGCTGGTGGTAGTGGCGGTGCTGGTGCTGGTGCTGGTGTTGGTGCTGACACTGCTGCCCATGCTGCTGGTGCCGATACTGATACTAGTGGTCATGCTGGTGCCGATGGCAAAGGGTCTGGCAACAAACACGAAGCAAGGGTTGAGAGACTGAAGGGCTGCATAGTGGAAGAGGCAGAAGGGCAAGCAGAAGGGCAAGCAGAAGGGCAAGCAGACAAAAGGAAAGCAGAGAGCGACAGAGGGACAGGAGATATTGGGCTTCTTGGTGGGGAGAAGGAGCAGCGAGAGGAGGTTGCAGCAGAACAGGAGAACGGGGAGGAGAGTACAGAAGAGAAGGAAGAGGAGGGTACAGAAAACAAGGGGAAAGAGGTATAGAAGAGAAGGGAGAGGAGGGTACAGAACAGGAGGAGGTATTGGCAGCGGAAGTGGAGGGAGCTGATGCTCCTGCTGCCATGTCACCTGCCATTGATCCTCTTGCTGCTGTGGCACATGGACCTGCAGAGATTGTGCCTGAACCTGCTGCCGAACCTGCTGCTGAACCTGCTGCTGAACCTGCTGTCGAGCCTGCTGCTGAACCGGCTGCTGAACCGGCTGCTGAACCTGCTGCTGAACTTGCTGCTGAACCTGCTGCCGAACCTACTGCTGAACCTGCTGCTGAACCTGCTGCCAAACCTGCTACCGAATCTGCTGCTAAACCTGCTGCTGAACCTGCTGCTGAACCTACTGCCGAACCTGCTGCCGAACCTGCTGCTGAACCTGCTGATGAACCTACTGTTGAACCTGAACCTGCTGTCAAACCTGTTGGTGTGGCACCTGAAGCTGCTGCTGTGCTTGCGCCCAAGGCAGATGGAAATGCTGACACAACAGTACATGCATCTGACCCCTCGTGTGCCCTTGGTGCTGTAGAGCCTCGTGCTGATGATGATTCCGGTGATAATCATGTTTCTCCTTCTGTTGCTGCGACTGCTAGTGCTGCCAAATTTGGTCATGGCGGTGGTGGTGATGGCAGTACAGGTGGTGGTTGTACGAGTCTTCCTGGTAGTGCAGCGAGGTATGTGAGTGAGGAAGAGCTTGCTGATTTCATTCAGTTTTTGGATGATGTGTAATTGGATTGAGGTTGTGATACGAATAAACATATGTTGTGCTATTCAACTACTTGAAAAGAAATTCTCTGGCAACTGTACTTTCACTATATTTTATATATTTCTAGACCAGATGCAGCCAGTCTTATACATTTTCGATATTATTTGAGTGGAAAGTTTCAGTGGATGATACGCAGTAGGACCTGAGCCCTATAGCGAAGATTTGCCTGAGCATGATCGACAAGATGGGCTTTATCTGCTTTTCAATGACCTCGCCACTTCAATAATTGCGAGTCGCGTCTGCCGTGCTGCAGATGCGCCGTCGATGGACATGTGAAGAACGCGATTCAACGGTGGATGCAAGCTCCCGCAGCACACGGCATCAAATCGCGGGTTCGATTCGAGCCCTCAATTAGCTACTACCGCTCTGCACCCCTATGTTCGCAATAAGCAACTTTCCAAGCCTTGATTGGACTCGTTATGACTGAGCGGAAAAGGGAATCGGAACGCGCAAGGCACTTCAGGCATGGCGCACCACAATTATCAGTGCTTCTTCAACTTCTTCCTGAGTAGCTTTGGCAGTCGAACGTGTTTTTCTTACAGCAGATGGCAGATTTTACCGCATGAGTGAGCCAAATTCTTGACCTCTTGTGTTCCGCACGAATTAGACGATCGAGGAGTGCGGCGGAGGCTCGTTGCGCAAGCCATTGTTCCATTGGAAGAGAGCGAGCAGGGAGGAACTGCGAAACCTGAGTTCCGTCGAAGTCTCGTTTTTTTTCACTTGACTTTCTTAGCTCGGCAGGAAGCTCGGAATGCTTGCAACGACCAGAGACAAGGGCAAGCAACTGGGCGGCCTTACGAACCTTTGGGGAAGAAAATAGGCATGTAGTAGGAAAGCGAAACGCTCCACGCTTTGGTTGTTCCGCTTTAGTCGACGGATCGAAGGGATCTACTCGACGAGTAGAGGGCGAAAAGTCGGTCTAATCAAACGCCAAGCGGGAGGAAATGACATTAGAGGAGACGCTAAGAAAATCCGTTGAGTCTGCTAGCGGCTCTCCGGCCAGAGAAGCAGCAACGAATGCGGGACGCGAATGTTATGGAGGCTTGCAGAAGGATAGCGGTTCCACCGCCGTGATTCCCGATGAAGCAGCAGCTGGAGTTGCGATGAGCGGCTCGAGCGTGAGAAACTCGGGGCTGTCGAGTAAAGACATGTGCCTGCTCCGACTACTAGCAGGTACTTTTGGGACGTCCTTAACTTTCTCTGAATAACTTGAAGAACCGTTGCGCGCATTCGATACGTTGCAGAACCTCAAAAATCATCTACCCTCACTTAGTTTATCGCATCCGTTGCTTCGTGTCTCTCAGTCATTCTTCAAAACAGGGTACTGAGACATGTCAAATTCAGACATCTCAACAAACGTCTTACCCGAATCTAACTGAACGCATCTCACCCTTCCATGCGCGCTGTTGTGAAACGGTTATCAAACGATCGTGCGAACAGCGTGTCTTCCGAGAAAAGACTGACGGGTCTGACATCTCCCCGCGGGACTCCCCGTGGCCCGTCGACTGCAGGTTGTCTATCGAGCGATACGATGGGTCTGACATTTCCCTCTTGCCTTGCCACTGACAGTTGCCGTGAGGCATATTCCCTCGCCTCCAGTGTCAGGCTAAATGACCGGCAGTAATACTATAATCATTTCGATATTTTCTCTCGAAATCCCTTCCCGTCGCTGGCATTCGGCTCATCCACGCCCTCCCCTTCCCCACCTTCCCACCACTCACTCTCCCCCCTTCTCCCCTCTCTAGGATGAACTTTCGACCTATTCAATGTCAGCTCCATCGCGCGGCGGCTCCTGCCGGTTCCGTGCTTTCCCATACCTTCCCCTCATCCATTCCCCTTCCTCACCCCCCCTCCCCTCCCCCCTTTCTCCTCCCCCCAATCCGTCGTTTCCCCACGACGGTTCCCCGTGCCTCCAGGCTCGATGTTTTTCGACCAATTCAACGTCAGCTCCATCGCGCCGCTCCTTCCGTCCTTCGCCAAACTTTTCCACCTGCCCGAAACCTCCTCAACCCTTCTCCTCGCGGGCCGGTCAACAGCCGCCATTCTCTTCGCGCTGCCCGCCTGCCCGTTGCTCTCGTGTGTCACCGCGTTTTGCGGCCTAACGGTCACTTTGCTGCTCTACGCCGCGACGCTCGTGCTGCTCGCATATCCCGCGGGCCCGCTATGGCTCGCGGGCGCGCTCATGCTTCAGGGAATCTGCACGCAACTCGTGCGCGCCGGCGCGCTTTCATTCGCCACGCACGCGCACAGCCCATCCGCTTCCCCTTCTCCATCCCCTTCCGCTTCCGCCTCCGCTTCCGCCTCCGCCTCCCCACCCGCCTCCCCCGCTTCCCAGCCCTCCTCCGCCGCCTCCGCACAGAAAGGGCTTCCGCAAGTTCTTCCGGGGGAAGATGGCGCACTCTCCCCGCATCCCTCCGACCTCGTTCCCGCGCTGTCCCCCGCGCCCGTCATCGCAGGAGAGAAAGCAGGAACCGCCACGTCAGCATCTTCCCCGCAGCAGGGAAAACCCGCTGCCATCGCTGCCGCGGCAGCAGCCGCCGAAGCGCCAAAGACCGCGGCGGCCGCATTAGGCGGACGGGAGCTGCTATTCGGCGCGGTCGCGATGCTGTTCGCGTGGGCGGCGGTAGGGTCGGTCGCAGGCCCCGTTACAATGACATTCCTGTTCCAGTTCGGGTCGCCGTCCGTCCCGTTCCTCTTCTCCCTCGGGATTGACGCAGCGCTGCTGTTCCTCCTGCTCTTCGTCCTCCCCTGCTGCTGCGGCGGCAGGCGCCGCAATAAAGTCGCTGACGTGGAAAGTGTAGCTCCTGCTGTAGCTGGTACTAAGGCGAATGGCGGTTCTGGAGGGGCTTATATCGGGTACAGTGATACAATGCCACCGGTCACGGATAGCTTGCCCACGTGGCAGCTACAGGTGTCGGAGCAGGAGCGGCCCGTCGTGTACCGAGGCGCGCCCATCTTCGCCATTCCTTCTAGAAGCTCCTCCCTAACGCGTTCCACGTCAGCGCGGTCCTCATCCAGGTCAGCGGCGGCGGACGTGCCGCTTTCCCCCAGGGGATCCTTGGAAAGAGGGCACGTGGAAATCGGGGTTCTAGGCGTGGGAAGCCCGAGACAGCAGCACCAGATAGAGAAAAATGAGGAGCAAGCCCAGCAGCATATCCAGCAGCAACAACAGATGAATCAGCAGCAGCAGCAGCAGCAGATGACACCCCAGCAGCAGCTAATCACCCCATCAGCGAAAGTACAAGCGTGGCAGGAGCAACAGCTGCAGCACCACCAGAAGCAAAAGCACAAACACACCACTCCCCACCCCTCCACAACCCACCACTCCACCCAACAACCGTCAGCCGTCGATCCCGCCAAACCCAAGCACCACCGCCCAAATCAACGGCTGTCAGCGCTCCGTCTCTTCGCCACGATGCTCACAGACAGCACATCCGCCACCCTGCTCGCCCTCACCTTCCTCCAAACCCTCTCCAACGGCCTCCTAGAGGTCACCGTCTCGTTCTTTCTAGATAACACCTGCGACCACTCCCCATCCGAGATTGGCATATCCATGGGAATCAACGGCGCGTCTTACGCGCTCTTCTCTCTCCTCTTCGGTGGTTACCTCATTCAGAAACTCGGTCCCCCCGCTACAATCACGCTCGGTGCCGCCACGCTCGCCGCGTCGCTCCCTCTCCTGGTAATCCCGGGCGTTTCCTGCCAGCTGCACGTTTTATACCCGTTAATAGCACTCACAGGGGTGGCGTACTCGTTAGTGGAGTTCCCCAGCCTGCCGTGCATAATCCAGGCGCTGGATAGACGGGCGGCAGCTGGGGAAGGCTCATCCGACGTGGCACTTGCAGTGGGGATGTTCAATTTGGCGTATACTGCCGGGTATGCTTCAGGCCCGCTGCTGTCGGCGCTGCTGGGAGTGTGGTTGAAAGCATGGCAGAAAATGGCCGTGATGTCGGGTGGGTTCCTGCTGCTGCTGCCATTCCTCTGCTGCATGCGGCGGTGAACGCTCATGCCCACACACACCCACCTGCAACACACACGCAGCACACTGACAGTGTTGCTGCTACTGAATGTGACGGACTGCAGCTGGGCGTGTGGTTGAAGGCATGGCAGAAGATGGCGGTTGTGTCCACTGTGTTCCTGCTGCTGCTGCCCTTCCTCTGCTGCTCTGCCTCCGCTGTGCGAGAGACGCACAGAAGTTGCATCACGAGATGATTCAACTAGTATTGAAGCCAGAGTGTCATTTTATTGCTCAATAATTCTCATAACAATTATGGGGATTCATTTTGTGTTTTTTTAGGTTGAGGTGACTCGAAGGGGGTAATGCTGTTGTGTTGTGTAGATGTCACGGGTGAAGTGCGTCATGTATGTTAGTAGCAAGAAAGCACAGTGCTGTGCTGTGCCAATCAACAGTCTAGGACGTAGAGAGTGTTAAAAAAGTTGTAGGTCTGGCGGTAACAGAATGCTCACAAAAACATTTGATGCAAGACCCGAGGTTGGCATAAAAAGTGATTACTGCATGTATCACCTCTCGATCGACTGCAGATTACCGCTCACCACCGCCCTCTACCAACCAATCACTACCATTCTTGCAACTTGATTTCCTTTCAACATCTCCATCCTACCAGCCCCCCACTTCGCTGCCACAGCCAGCTCCCACTCCTGATGCACCTCCCCTCAGCCTCTCCATCTCGATTCAACGCACCTCACACAACCTTCCTGCCTCTCCGCTGCTGCCCAAGCCGCACAGTCCGTCCATCCCAGCATCTCAGCCCAGCCAAATCCCGAGTCACAGCATCACCCCTCTGCAGTCCATTTGAGGATTCTCAAGGGTCTCTCGCCTAATCGCCTCAAGCTTGTCACCCACAGAATCACCCGCCTACAGACTAAGACCCACCATCCTCCCAGCCACGTACTGCCATTCCAGCTCCTCATGAAACTCCCTCTGCCTCTCCTCCGACATCACCACCCCCACTGCTGCTGCTGCCGCTGTGAGAGTTGCTGGATGAACTCCTTTCACCCATGCACAATCTCACAGCCCAAGCCCCACCGTCCTCCCATCCTTCCGTCTCAGCCCAGCCACATACTGCCGCTCCAGCTGCTCCTGCAGCTCCCTCTGCTTTTCCTCCGACATCACCACCCCCACTGGTGCTGCCGCCCCCCCCATTCCCACTCCAGCTCCATCTGCTGCTGTGGCAGGTGCTGGCTTCGCTCCCTTCAGTCCCTGCACCACAGGGCACAGGCACAGCACAGGCAAGGCACAATGCACAGCACAGGCAAGGAACAATGCACAGCACAGGCAAGGCACAATGCACAGCACAGGCAAGGCACAATGCACAAGCAAGGGAGTAAGAAAAGGGAAAACTACAGAAGCCTGTTTTGCTGCCATGGCAGGAGCTGGCTTCGAAACAAAACCAGCTGAAACTAAAAGGTTGCAAAGAGCGAGTGAAATGTTGCAACAGCGGATCAGGCGGAACAAAAACAGCTGAAACTCCAACATGACCTGACCTGCTGGAATTTCACAATAACCTTCTGAGACCTCACCATGAGCTTCTGAAACTTCTCTTCGCGGCTCCGATCCCCGAAATGCACGTTCTCCCACCCCTTGCTGCTGCTGCCACCAACCCCACCCGCACCAGTAACACCCGCACCACTTGCACCTGCACCAGCTGCACCAGTCGTGCCTTCACCAGTTGACCCTGCAGCAGCATCAGCAGCAGCAGGCGGAGCGGCAACAGCAGCAGCAGGAGCCGTGGCAGCAGCAGCCGATGCGGATTCCTGCTAGTATGGGGCACGGGCGGGTGGGTGACAAGGAGTGTGCCGTCTGGGAGCATGAGGGGAGAGAAGCGTGTTAGAAGACAACGAAATGCTCTGCTCGAGACACAGTCATAGAGGCAGATAGCAAGCAAAACGCTTCTTGGCATACATGAGAGCTTGAACAAATTTGGGAGTTTTTTTTTGTTCCAGAGAAAATACCTACCAACTCCATAACAGCTTACACTTCTCTTTTTCGACCACTCTCAACAGTTCTGTACCCTCTCTCACCTCTGATTCACCTTTCCGATCACTCTCGACTGAATTGCTCCCAACCATTCTCAAACTCTCTCCAACAAAAAAAATCACAATTCTCATTCGCTCTCAACCGCGCCTGACCTTCTTTGAGCCCCACAGCAGCTTCCTCTTCTCCTCTGCTGTCATCCCAGTCTTGCCGAGCGCCGCTGCAGCCACCCCTCCAACTACCGTGCTCCCTGCGGCTCCCCCAATGCCTTTGCTCACTGCGCAAAGGCAGCGGGTGGGGAGGAAGGAAGGGGAGGGAAAGGAGATACAGTGGGCAGCCGGAAGGAGACAGAAGGTTCTAAACGATTGAGTACAAAACCCGGGCTCAAGCTCCAGAAGCGTGGGAGCAACTGGCAACTCTGCCACTCAGACTGGCGCATTTGAGGATTTCAGAATAGCACTACGCTGCTGCTAGTACTATGCATGGAGCTGTGGCAGCTACAGTGGCAGCCTTTACAGAAAAAGGAGAAGGAGCAGAGGCAGCAGCGGCAGCGACCATCTGAGCTGCTGCTGCTGCTGCCGTTGCCGCATTTGAAGGTTCGCATTTATGAATGCAGAGAGCGCGCGCCCCCACCTCGTGCTTTCATTTGTCATCTAGACCATTGATCACTAAACACAGAACGTGTGTTAGGGGAAGGCGTCCTTTTCACCTTCCCCCAGCACACGGTCTATGCCTGGCGATCAATGGTGTTGATGACAATCGACAGCACCAAATGGGAACGTGAGCTCTTTCCATTCATCTGTTGCTGCTGCAGCCATCGAATTTTTTTCCTTTGCTAGCTCATGCAGAAGATGGAAAAAAAGCTGAAGACACGGGAAGACCTAAACGCGGAAGTTCAGAAACTCCAAGCATCGTAGTCTGAGGCACAGACATCTAGCAAGTCCAACATTTTCTTGAAGAGCTTGCTAGATGACTGTGCCTCAGACAACAATGCTCGCGTTCAAGTCTTCGATTGAAGCATCCCGCGTCTGCAACACTTCTTCCATCTTTTGCATAAGCCCACCTCCCCCCTTTCACCCACCTCCCTCTCTTCACCCACCTCCCCCCTTCAACCACCTTCCCCCCTTCACCCACCTCCCCCCTTCACCCACCTCCCCCCCTTCACCCAACTCCCCCATTCACTCACCCGCCTCCCCCCTTCACTCACGTGCCTCTTCCCTTCACTAACGTGCCTTCCCCCTTCACTCTCTCACCTCCCTTTATCACTCACCCACCTCCCCCCTTCACTCAGCCACCCCCCCCCTTCACCCACCCACCTCCCCCTTTCACTCATCCTCTCCCCCCAACCCCCCCGATCACTCACCCATCGCCGCCGCTCTTGTTGCTGCAACCATCTGCGCTGCTGCTGTAGCCGCAACACCAGAGAAGCCAGCTGTAACAACCATCAACCACCCAACAACTCACCCACCCCCCCACCCCCTGTCACTCACCCATTGCCGCCGCTCTTGTTGCTGCAACCATCTGCTGCTGCTGCTGCTGCTGCCGCTGCCGCCGCTGCAGGGTTCACATTCATCCCACCACCAGCTGTGGCCGCAACACCAGAGAAGCCAGATGTAACACCGGAAACGCCAGACGTAACACCAGAAGCACCAGATGTAGCCATTGAAAAGCTAGCTGTGGCACCGCCACCAGCAGCAGAAGCAGCTTGAATGCTGGCACCAATCCGAGCAGCCGCAGCAGCAGCAGCCGCTACAGCCGCTGCTGCCTGCATAGCTTTGTTGACAGAGGCAGCAGGAGGGGGGAGCAGCGCAGCAGCAGAAGCAGCAGTGGAAGCGGTGGGGGCAGGGGAGGCGGGAGAGGGGGCGGCGGAGGTGCAAAGCACGCCTGCCTTGGCAGCAGCGAGACGAGCTTTCACCAGCGCAGCTAGCTCAGGAGGTAATGCATCCCCAGAAGGCGCAGGGGGCGATGCAGTTGCTGCAGGGGGTAATGCACTCCCAGTAGGGTCCTTGGACTCGGCTGTAGCAGCCAATTTGCCCCTGGCAGGGCTGTTTTCCCTTGCGTTTCCCTCTTGTTTCTGTGAGCCGTTCGCCTTGCTGCCTGTTCTGGGCCGCTTCGGACTCCTATCTGGATCTTCTCTCTCAGCAGGGCCATGCGAATCATCATCTTCATCTTCCTCAGAAGGAGACGCTGCTGCAGCTGCGGCAGGAGAATCGTCTGAGAGCTCTCTATCCATGCCACCCCTCCCATTCCTCCTCTCCTCCTTTCTCTTCCCCCTCCCCTCATCGCTCGAATATTCCAACCTTTTCTCCTCCCTCTCCTCCCTCTGCTCCTTCCTCCCATCCTTCCTCCCCTCTTTCATTCCTTCCTGCCTCTCCTGCCTCCTCTGCTCCTCCCTCCGTTTTCGGTCCACGGAACCTTCTTCAGACCCTTCCTCGGAGAAGCTCGACCCTCTCTCCCGTCCCTTGCCCCCTCTCCCCTCGTCGTCCCTCACTCGCTCCCTTCTCCTGCCCTCTTTTCCCTCGTCGTCCCTTACTCTCTCCCTCCACCTCTCCAGCCTATCCCTGACCGCTCCTCTAGACCCGCTTCTAGGCAAATCCCTATCCTTATCACTTCTACTCGTCTCTAGAAGCTCCTTATCTCGAAAACCTCTGTCCTTCCCTTCAGCACGGAAACCCCTATCTTTGTCACCACTTCGAATGTCCCTGTCACCGCTTTGAATCTCCCTGTCCCTGTTTCCCCGAACGTCCATACCGACACCGCGTGTTTTCCTCTCCCATTCATCTCGCCGGTCATCCCAACCTCCCTCTCTCTCCTCACAATCTTTCTCTGTTCTTCTAACTCGGTCGTCCCTATTCCTATCCCTGCCTCCATCCCTATCCCTAACTCCAACCCTATCCTTATCTCTATCCCCATCACGATCCCTGTCCCCCTTTCTGTCTCGTTCAATTCCTCGTTCTCCTTCCCTAATTCTCTCTCTCCCCTCCTCCTTCACTCGCCTCTCCCGATCTACCTCCCGCTCCCGCTCTCCCTTCCCCTCTCCGCGCATCCCACACGCTTTATCCACGTTCGCCTCGTTTCTTCGTTCCCACCCCTTTTCCCGCTCTCGCACTCTCTCTTTGCTCCTATCGCTCTCCTTATCCATCGCTCTCTGTCGCTCCCTCTGCTCCCTCTCTCGTTCCCGCTGCCGCTCCCTCTGCTCTCTCTCTTTCTCCCTTTCCCTCTCTCTTTCCCTCTCTCCCCCCCTCTTCTCCCTCTCCCTCCCCCTGTCCATTGCAGTTCCCTTACCCCTACCTGTGTCCGTTTCTAAAAAGTTTTAGAGTCCTAACTACTGCTCTCGTCTCTTCTCTTGCTCCACCTCGTGATCTCTAATCCCGGATAGTAGATAAAAGAATAGCAGATCTAATTCTTCGTTACAAGCCACCTCGCTCTTAGACTTCTCTGCATGGCGTTCACAACGAGAAATACCTGTTCAGACAAGAAAACCAGGCTCGGTTTGCAGCACTTCGGAGCCAGTCACCGCTCTTTAGAAGCCCATTTTCTTTCGTCCCGCTCTAGAATTCTACACGCGCGTTGCGCGAAACCGAGAAACTGCTAACTACTAAAGAGGAACATGCGATGATGAAACGAGCAGTGAAAGCACACCAATCAGGGACAACATAGCTCCTGCTTGAACAAAGCAGGGACAATATTATGACCGTTGAGCTTTGTGTGTTTTGCTCGGTGAACTGGGGTGCAATGCGACTGAAGGTGCGGGTTTCACAGGCGAACTCAAACACATTCAAGTGTGAAATACAGAATGTAAAACGGGAAGACTACTGAATGACAGAATAACGAGGTTAAGATAGGCGGAAACGAACTAGGCGAAAACCTCGGGTTAAAGTGGCTCTGGAAGTTGGTGAAAGGTGCGGAGGCGACTCGCAAGTGGTTTGGAGCGGCTCGAAAGCCGAACCAGTTGACAGCCGAGCCCTTCGGCATATACACAACGAGCTAGGCAAAAACCTCGGTCTACTGGCTCTGAAGTTTGGCGAAAGCTGCGGAAACGTTCGGCAGTGGTTTGGAGCGGCTTGAAGGCCGAACCAACTGACAAGTGCACCCCTCCGGGATCTCCCCACTGTCATCTGCTACAGTTGACAAACATAGAAAGATGATTACAAAGCAATTACATCCACCATTCTTACAGAGTCACTAAGCAATTCCAGAAAAAAGAAAAATCACACCATATCTAATCCTACTGAAAGCTGTCAGACTTCAGATTACAAGTCAAGGGTAAGCTGCTCCTTCTCTTTGGTGAGGAAATGAAGCACATATGGTGTGAGCCTGATCGCCACCACCCACACCCCCAGCACAGCAAGGTGCTGCCTGAGCTGCTTCAATGCAGCAGCCTTCTCAGGACGACGTGGGGGCCCTCCCATAAACATGGTGTCCGACTGGATACAGAGCGGCACTTACGGTCCACAGAAGCGTAATAAATTGGCGACAACGCACAACGTGAAGCACTTTGCGATTACGGTGATTCTTATCACAGTGTGACTTGGATTGGAAGGAGAGTGGCCTCACGCCACACAGGAAAAGAAGCTGGCAGCTGCTTGTGAGGGTTTGGTTGGTAACCTGTGGAGGAGTGACGGATGGGAAAGAGGTGTGCTTGTGTTTAGGACCAAGCTGGAATTTCCACTCCCAAGGTCAAAAGGAGAACAAATGCACTTCGAGGATTCGAGACAAGAAGGGGACGGAAAATTAAGAGAGGGGGGGAGGGAGCGGAGAGGAAACAGTGGAGGATATAAGAGACGAGATGAGGGAGAGGAGGGGAAGAAAGAAATGTTTCCGAAAGGAACCGGCCGAGAGGAGACAATAGGGGGAGCACGAACAGGGGACACACTAGCGAAGCCAGAAATAGGAGGGTAGCGGAAAGAGCGGAAATACTTGTGGTGGAGCGGAGAGAAAGGATATGCACGCAAGGCAACGAGGGAAACAGGAAGACACGGAGAGCAGCCGGACAGAAGGGGGGATCGGAGGATCGGAGCGAGTTTTGAGACGTCCCAAAACTCGAGGCGACGAGGGGAAAGTCGGGGGGTTGGAAATAGGGATAGAGGAATCGGGGAGTAGTGGCGAATGTCGCAAAGGAGAGATGCTTGACATTCAGACACGTTTTAGCAGTCTAGGACAACCAGGACGAGCAGGGAACGCCCCTCCCTCTTCTCTCTGTTTCACTCTCATTTTATCTTGTTCCCTCGAATCGCAATCTTCTACGCGGCTCATGTTTCCAGTTCTAGCACGCGGCCGTGGGAACAGATGCAGAGGCTAGCGGTTAGTGACTAAAGCGACATGGAAGTGACTAACGGCAGGTAATCTTAGGCTACCCTTCTCTCTACCACCGCCAGCCTGCCTCAACAACGCACTCGATCAAACGGAGTAACCCGATTCCGCAGCCTCGCGCGCTAGATCGATTTCGACTTTCAACCCCACGAATCCTCCCGCAGGCCTCGCAGACTTTGCAAGTTTTCGCAAACGGTCACCTGAACTCCCTCCCGCGCTTACCTAGATCTTGTCGGCTCTATGGGCGTTGGCAGTGAAATGACGCTACGATCGAAGCACCAACGGGAGACGACAGAAGAAAAAGGAGAAGACGGGAGAAGAGATGAGGCAGCTGAGATAAAATATGTGACAAGTATAGCATGGGGGAATTTGGGCGGAAGAGGGGGTTTGGCGGAAACTTTTGTGGACCAGGGGGATGTGTGTGGGAGGGGTTGGGGGAAGATCATTGAAAAATGGTTACTTCTTGTGTGTCGCTGAGTTCGTCAATATTAACGACACGAATCAAGCTCTTCCAAAACGTTTCGGTTGTTCATTTGTGGGATCGTTCGCCTCGTTAGCCGACCCTTGTTGCCTGGGGCGTCCCCCTTCCAACCTCCCCAGCTCCCCTTACAGCTAGACTCCTTGAGATTCCCGCGCTTAGTGCGCTGGGCTTCCCTTAGTTTCCTACTTGGCCATAAAGCAGAGTCGAAACGGGGCCTAAGTGCCGCGTTGCTGCGTCTTCGTCGTTTCCTCTTCGCACCGAACCAAACCCATCATCGTCATTCCGCATCTCCCGCCTCCCATCTCTAGTCAACCGTCCGCCATTTCTCAGAATCGGATCGGCCATTCCCGTTTCGCCTCCGCGTCGTCTCCTCAGATCCGCCGATCCGGCCCATTGCGCGTACTTTTGGAGGCCGGCTTTTGAGGCGTCTCGATAGTACCGATTGCGTCACTGTCAGTGCATCACTTTCGTCCGTCCGATCATCTTCGTTCATTGCGTCCGTCGCCATGCAGTCGTCGCGCGTCGCACGGGTCCTGGCGACGGCCGCCAGCCGCTGCTCCACCTACATGGTACGATCGCATGAACGATAGTACGCAACCTGGTTACGATGTTACGTGGAGTGTAACTACCTGGTACGATCGCATGAATGATAAACCGCAGCCTGATACGATCGCATGACGAATCTGAGACCTGCTACGATCACGTTACGTTGAACTTAACTACTGGTTACGTCTTCACGTGGATGTAACTACCTGGTACGACCGCATGAGTGATAGTTTGGAACCTGGATACTTCGTTACGTAGAACGTAACTACTACCTGGTACGATCGCACGAATGATATTCCGAGACCTGGTTACGTCGTTACGTGGATGTAACCACTAGTTGCATGGATGTATGATCGCATGGTTCGCCGTCTTTGAAGGACGCTAAACATTGTCCAGACGCACTGAATGGATTCCCGAGGCGCCTTTAGACCACGACACGCGACGAATCTTCAGGCGGCTCTTAACATCAAGTTATGGCAATACGGTAGATCGCACCCAGTTGTGTTGCCGTTGGTTGATACGAGCGATCGCTTTGCGGATTATTCAAAGTATACACCGTATGTTCTTTCCCCCACCCCTACCTTTCCCTTTCCCTCTT
>CANIUD010000605.1:0-114968 GCA_947470075.1 Closterium sp. Yama58-4 | reverse complement strand
CTGCAAGCCTCAAATACCTGAAGTCGCAGCCGACGCTCTCACGACGACAGGTGCGGTGGGTAGACTTCTTGGAGACCCATTCCACTACGGCAACATCCACAAGCCCGGGCTACACAACAAAGCAGAGACGCGTGGAGCCGCCCCGGTCATGTAGCAGGCATCCAACTCGCGGGATGAACCCTCTGCTTTAGGGTTATTCCAACATGGGTACTCTGTGGACCTGAGAATAGCAAGGGCAGAGCAACAGAAGATGTTACAAAGTGGAAGAAAGACTTATCGGTAAGAAAGGCTTCAGGAAAGATTTGGGTACCGAACTACGCCCCGCTACGGCAGATCCTATTGGAGGAGTTTCATGACGTACCATACGCGGGACATTTCAGGAGCAACAAGACGTTAGCGGGAATAGCGAAGTATTACTACTGGCCCCGGATGGCAGCAGACGTGCAGCAGTTCGTCACTTCATGCGACACGTGCCAGCGGATGAAGAGTAGCAAGCAGAAAAAAGCAGGGTTAGTTCAATCACAAGCCTCTACCCGTACCGGAGCAGCCATGGCAGGTCGTTAGCCTCGACTTCTATCACAGAACTCCTTCGACCATACGAGGGCATGACGCCATGCTCGTAGTCTTGGTGCAACCCTACGGTTTGCACTCGGCTTGTTGTCCTTGTGCGTGCATGGAATGGAATGAGGGCATGAAATAATATATATTTCATGCTTATAATAGTGTGTGTATGATGGGTCATGATGTCGAGTGTGGGTATCGAGTGAATCGCGATTTATCGCTTGTCGCGTGTTAATGCGGTCATTTGTGTCTCGCGCGCGCTTTCTATTTTGTCGTATGACTCGTGCGCGGTTTGATTTTGTCCGCTGTCAAACTTCGGCTTGTCGCAGATGTGTGCAGCAGACCCATCAAGCTCAATGATGAGTTTTGTGATGAAAAACCGGAGCCTTGGTTCAGCCTCAAATGATTTCGAAGCTCGTCAAAAGGTACACACCTCAAGATATGGAAGATAGCTACATACAAAGTTGCTGTTGGGTGCAAATGCATTGTACGACATCCTGGCTGACTATTTGTACGAGTATGCGTGTGTGAATGCATTTAGTGTAATGGAATGTTCGTGTGTGTTTATTTGCTTTCGCAAAATTCGCTCGATGCATTTGCAGGTACTCGCGCATGTGCCGTTGGCACAACATTGTATGCGCTATGGAACATTGCAAGCAGAAAGGACGCGTCCACACGGAACTCAGAGGAAGCTTTGTGGTTCGGTTGAATTGATTGCGCAGATCCAGTTCTATCCAACTCGAAATTGTACTGTTTTGTTTGGTTGACTATAGTGTAGCAGGGCAGGCACTATAGGGGTACACTTTGGGTGAAGGCTGGATGTTGTTTGTCTGTATCTGCATGTTACAAGGCCAGGGGAACCCCGCGGAACCAGCATTTGGACTGGTTGGGCAAAGACAAAACAGGTTCTGTTTTTAGAACCTGAACCTGGTTGTTGTTTTCCCCGGTTGGAAACAAGAACCAGAGGTTGTTTACCAACCTACCACCACCTATTTGTCCAGCCAGGTTGGTTCTGTTGCATTTGGGATTATCCCTGGTTGTTCCCAGGTTGATTCTCAAGGTCCTTGCTAGCTAGAACTAGATATTCCTTCTCTGTTTGGACTGAATATAGTCGATTGATTCAAGCGAATTCCTTCCTCGCTGGAATTTTGTTTCTACGCGGTTCGTTGGCGGAATGCTACCGAGTCAACGCTAGTATGCTAGCACTCTAACGCTAGGCAAACGCTGTCCGAGCAGAACTTAATAATGACAGAACTTTTCGCGAGGCAACTTGGCTTATTTTAAAGCTCTTGGAGCGAGCTTCGTTATAGCGAATTCTCAGCTTTATCCGATCGACGGTCTGCACGGCATGCTGCGCGACGTTCAAGGTACTCTTGTAATTTGGCTAAGTCATTCTTAGCTCCTCTCTCTACAAACTCGGATCCGAGGATAGGGGCTGGTCTTGTACCAGGCACCCAGGGACCCTTGGAGGTGACCCCGAGGAGAGGTTTTAAGTTTGATTAAGTCTTAATAGCTTGAGTTTATTAGGCCCTCACACCAACAAGCTGGTATCAGAGCTGCGTTATAGTGATCCTCGTTATAGGTAGCTATGGCGGGCAACACCTCGGCGGGAGCTGGTGAATCTTCAACCCAAGATCGTAGCGGCAGCCAAGATTCTGGTCTTTCAGCGCCAAGGGGAGCGCGAACAAACCAGGGCTCGCTTGTCAAGGAGGTGCTGAAGAATTTCACCGTCGAGAAGTTCAATGGTGAGGGCTATGATGATTGGGCCTGGAAAATGCAATTATATTTCCGTCAGATCGGTTTGCTGAAACTAATGATTGGGGAGGAGCCTAGACCGAGTGACCCCACGCTGCAGGAAGATTGGGACGAGCGCTCCTCGGCTGGCTACTATTTGATGTCGCAGAGTTTGGAGCTGAACCAGCGTCACCACGTCATGCACCTGCTGCCGGAGGTTGAATGCGGTCCGAAGGCGTGGACCGTGTGAAGGAGTGCAACGCCGCCCCGACCTCCGTTGTCGCAACGTTGATGCTGGAGAGGGAGCTGTCCGCGTTGCGCCTGAGCGAGGGAGAGCCGGTGCAACCAGTCCTGGACAAGATGCGCGACCTCTACGCGAAGTTGGCGACCGCGGGAATCACCTACCCGGAGCAGACCAAGTGCTTGAAGATGCTCTCGCTGCTGCCGGAATCGTGGCTTCAATTTACGAGCGGATTGAGCCTGCCGCAGAACCAGAGCTTGTGGACGCTCGAGTGGGTGCGGACGAAGATTCTGGAGGAGGACTTCCGTCGCCGCCAACTGAGGGTGAGACGACGGCAGCAGCAGCTACGGGATGCAAGGGAGCCGACGTGGCAGAGGACGTGGCTTTGGTGGTGCTGGACGCGGTGCAAAGAAAGACGACGACTCCAACGACCAACAAGGAGGTACCGGTTGGGGTCGCGGTGCGAAATCTGGACGTGGGGGCAAGTCGGGTGCTGGTGGCAAAATGAAAGGGAGTTGCTGGTATTGTGAGAAGGAAGGGCACCCCTGGTTTTTGTGCTATAAGAAACCCGATGGATGGACCCCCCAGAATCGTCACCAGGATGGCGGCGCGCGGAGGAACCAGAAAAACGGCGCCAACATGGTCGCTGATTCGTCCGACAACAACCCGAAGGGCAACGGCGGTGCGGAGAAGAAGAAGGAGCGCACCGCGGGCCAATTCTTCCATGTGGGAGACAAGGGGGAGCAAGGAGACGCCTCTGCCAAAGTTGGAGCAGAGCTGCACCCCCTAGACTATTGGGTGTTGGATACAGGCGCTGCTTGGACGATGACGCCGCGCAAGGACCTGCTGGACGAAGTACGAGCTGCACCGATCAATGAAGTGTGCTCCGCCTCTGGACACATGTTGAAGGTGGCTGGTGCGGGACGAGCTGCGTTTAAGGGAGCGGATGGCAAGCCGGTGGTGCTGCACGACGTTCTCTTCGTCCCCGACCTGAAGGCCAACCTTATCTCCCTCCGTAAGCTTGGCAAGGCTGGGGTGAACACCAACACGGATGGGGCACGCACTTATAAGGGGAAGCTGGGCAATCGGGTGCTTTGGGATCTGCACGAGAGCAAGGACGTGTACAGATCTATGTGGCAGCTGCCGGCCCTGGCGTGGCATGGTGGGGGGCAGGCTGGAGAGGGGTCTGCATCCCAAGGGGAGTGCAATGCCGTTGGAGGGGTTGGTGTGAAAGTGTCGGCCAGATCTGGGGAGACAGATTGGGCAACGGCACACCGGCGCTTAGGGCATGTGGCAATGCCTTTGCTGAAGCAGCTGGAGAAGGACGGAGCCGTTAAGGGTCTGAAGCTGAACGGACAGCCACCCGATGACAACTGTGAAATCTGTTTGCTTTCAAAGTTCACCCGTTTCCCTTTCCATAGTGTGGCTGGCAGGAGCAAGAAGCCTTTGGAGCTGGTCCACATGGACTTGGTGGGGCCGCTGCCGGTGCAAGGGCACAAGGGGGAGCGGTATTTTCTTACAATTGTGGATGACTGGAGCAGGCTGATGTGGGCGTATCCGCTGAAGCAGAAGGACCACGCCGCCTCCACGATACGGGACGATTGGCTGCCATTCGTGGAGAAGCAGGCGGAGTGTGTAGTGAAGCGGATTAGGACAGACCGGGGTGGTGAGTTCCTTGGAGCTGAAATGACGGCCTGGCTCAAGAAGCAGGGCATCCAGAGAGAGCTGACCACGGCTTATACCCCACAGTCCAATGGTGTAGCAGAACGGGCAAACCGGACCATTCTGGAGACAGCTAGGGCGCTGCTCATAGAATCTGGGCTGAGCAATTCTATGTGGCCTCATGCTGTCCGGCACGCCACTGTCGCTAGGAACAGGGTGCTCACCAAGGTTGGGGATGACTCGTGGGTGCCGTTGGAGAGGTGGCTTGGGAGGAAGCCGCCGGTGGACATGCTGAGGGTGTTCGGTTGCATGGCAGTCGCCCACGTCCCCAAGACCTACCGCAGTAAGTTGGGGGCGAGTGCAATCTGGTGTGTGCATTTGGGGCTGGCTGCTGAGAGCAAGGGATGGCTGCTGTGGGAACCATCCAAGGGTGTGTTGTTTGACAGCAGGGATGTGAAATTCATTGAGGGCATGATGTATGGGAGCTGGGAGAAACAGCCGGAGGCAAGGGTGTCCCAGCAGATGGAGCAGATCACCATGCAGCTGGACCTGACTCCTAGTGTGTGGGAGGAGGGAGAGGAGGCAGCTGCTGGAAATGGTGATGGAGAGAAGATACAGGAGGCATCTGCTGGTGGAGAAAATGGTGTGGAAACTGGCGGCAGCACTAGTGGAGCTGCTGGACCCGAGGGAGGAGAGAAGCAGCAGGGAAAAACTAAGAAGCCGAAGGGTGTCGTTATGAAGGGATGGGAGACACCCGTCTCCAGGCCAGGACGTATCCGTATGGCTACTAAGAAGCTGACTGCAGGAACTGATGCAGCAGAGCAGCAGCTAGGGACCGAAGAGGCATTGCTGATTCTACCTCATGGCTATGACCCGGATGAGGAGGATGAGCCTGCGTACTGTTTTCTTGCCCCTGCACCAGAGGAACCAGCTAGCATGGAGGAGGCATTAGCTGGACCAGATAGGGACAAGTGGCTGGCTTCTAGGGATGCTGAGTACCAGAGTCTGCTGGAGAATAGGACATGGGATCTGGTGGTGCTGCCTGATGGGAAGAAAGCGATACAATGCAAGTGGGTGCTGAGGATCAAGACCGATGACAAGGGGCAGGTCACCATCTACAAGAGTAGGCTGGTGGCGAAGGGGTTTATGCAGAAGGAGAAGCAGGACTTCAACGAGATCTTTGCTCCCACTGCCAAACCCCCTACCCTCCGTGTCTTGTTGGCAGATGCAGCTGTTAGTGGGAAATTCATCATTCAGATGGATATTTCAACGGCATTCCTGAATGGGATTTTAGAGGAGGATGTGTACATGACGCAGCCGCCTGGGTATGAGGATGGTACGGGCAGGGTGTGCAAGCTCAACAAGTCCATCTACGGCTTGAAGCAGGCGCCACGCTGCTGGTACCAGAAGTTGGCAGCTGTTTTAGAGGAGATGGGATTCAGGACCAGCAGCTGTGATGAGAGCCTCTTTCTCAAGGGCGAGGGGGAGAAGCTGGTGCTGTTTTTGGTCTACGTGGACGACATTCTTCTCTTTAGCAGCAGCATGAAGGAGATCCAGAAAGTGCAGCAGCAACTGATGGAAAACTTCAAGTGCAAGAACCTTGGGGAGGTAAAGTACTACCTCGGGATGCACGTGGAGAGGGATCCAGATCACAGGTGGTTGAAGCTGCACCAGGAGAAGTTCATCAAGGAGCTGGGGGAGAAGTATGGGATTGAGAATGAACGCAAGGTTGCAACTCCCCTGCCAGCAGAATTCAAGCTTGTGAAGGCTGCAGAGGATGAAGGGGTTGAAGCTGAAGAGCAGCAGCAATTTCAGTCCTTGGTGGGCAGCCTCTTGTACGCAGCAGTTTACACGAGGCCCGACATCTCTTTCTCGGTTGGGCAGCTGGCTAGGGTGGTGCAGAATCCATCAGAGGAGCAGGTGGATGCAGCTGAGCGTGTGGTGAAGTACCTGAACTCTCACCCAAGCATTGGAGTTCAATACTCCGCATCTGCACAGGTGAAGCAGAAAGGGGTGGAGGTGCTGAAAGAGAAGGGGGAGAGGCTTGGAGAAGGCAAGCTATTTCTCACTTGCTTTACCGATGCTACATGGGCTTCTGAGAAGGAGGATTCCTCATCTGTGGGAGGATACATCTGCGTAGTTGGGGGAGGACCTGTTAGTTGGAGGTCCAAGAAGCAGACGGAGACGGCACTCTCTTCCGTAGAATCAGAGTACATGGCGATGTTCCATGGGGTGAAGGAGGTGATTTGGCTGAGGAGGTGATTTGGTGTTTACGCCGCTGTTTTGTGATAGCAAGGGGGCTCTTGGGATGGCCAGGAACGCTGTGCTTCATGGGCTGAACAAGCACATGCGTATCAAGTGGCACTGGCTGCGTAAGGAGGTGAAGAGGGCGACGGTGAATCCGATCCACATCAAGACTCACCAGCCGCCAGCGGACTTTCTCACCAAGAGGCTTGCGGATAAGCCTCATTGGCGTTGTCTGCGCATGAGTGGAATGAGCATGAACTAGCATGGAATGATGGGGATGCAGCCGGCAGGCTGAGGGGGAGTGTGTTGGGTGCAAATGCATATTGCACGACATCCTGCCATCTGTTTGTACGAGTATGCGTGTGCGAATGCATTTGGGTATGAATGGAATGTTCGTGTGTTTGTTTGCTTTCGCAATTTTCGCTTGATGCATTTGCAGGTACTCGCGCAATGTGCGCTTCGGCACAACATTGTACGCGCTATGAACAGTGCAAGCAGAAAGGACGAGCCCGCAAAGGAACCCAAGATGGAAGCTTTGCGGTTCGGTTGAATTGATTGCGCAGATCCAGTTCTATCCAACTCGAAATTGTACTGTTTTGTTTGGTTGACTATAGTGTAGTAGGGCAGGCACTATAGGGGTACAATTTAGGTGAAGTTTGGATGTTGTTTGTCTGTATCTGCATGCTACAGGGCCAGGGGAAACCAGCAGAACCAGCATTTGGCTGGTTGGGCAAAGACAAAACAGGTTCTGTTTTTAGAACCTGAACCTGGTTGTTGTTTTCCCAGGTTGGAAAAACAGAACCAGAGGTTGTTTACCAACCTACCACCTGCTATTTTGTCCAGCCAGGTTGGTTCTGTTGCTTGGAATTATTTGGGATTATCCCTGGTTGTTCCCAGGTTGATTCTCAAGGTCCTTGCTAGCTAGAACTATAAATTCCTTCTCTGTTTGTACCTGAATATAGTCAATTGATTCAAGTGAATTCCTTCCTCGCTGGAGTTTCGTTTCTGCGCTACTCGACGGCGGAATGCTACCCGAGTCAACGCTAGGCAAACGCTGTCCGAGCCATAACTTAATAATGACAGAACCTTTTGCGAGGCAACTTGGCTTATTTTAAAGCTCTTGGAGCGAGCTTCGTTATAGCGAATTCTCAGCTTTATCCGATCGACGGTCTGCACGGCACGTTGCGCGACGTTCAAGGTACTCTTGTTATTTTGGCTAAGTCATTCTTAGCTCCTCTCTCTACAAACTCGGACCCGAGGATAGGGGCTGGTCTTGTACCAGGCACCCAGGGACCCTTGGAGGTGACCCCGAGGAGAGGTTTTAAGTTTGATTAAGTCCTAATAGCTTGAGTTTATTAGGCCCTTACACCAACAGTTTCGAGACCCTTCTTGGTTGGGGACAGTATGGCACTGTTTCACATCACTCTACCTCGGCTCTTGGGGTTTGTAAGAGCTGGGAGTCATGCCGTAACTTTTCCTAGTTCTTCCTAATTTGTGTTCTAAGACTATGTTGCTGCCATAGTGTTGTTCGTTCAATCTGACGCTGCATCGTCAATTCTTGATGAAAACGTGCGAACTAAATTTTCTATTGTAGGCGACGTTAAGACACTCCAGATCCAAGTTGAATGAGGTCGTTTGGAGCTGTGACCAGATCGCTATGAACGTTTGAAGCCGCTGTGCAGAAATCCGACTGTGCACTCTATCTTTCGTGTTAAGGCTCATAGAAGCCTATTGTGGTTATAACAATTTGTATCAGAGCGCCTTGGAGCAGCTACGACGATGGCTGGACCTGAAGAAAGGGGTGACAGAGGTGCTGGTGGCAGTGGAGGACCCCAAGCACAAGGTCAACCTCGTGATTCAGCCATGGCGTCCGTGCAACCGACTCTTGGACCTTCTAGGGATGAACCAAGAGTGTTCGGGCTTGACAAGTTCAATGGTGACAACTTTGCTGAATGGTCCTTCAGAATGGAGAACGTGTTTGACCACTATGACCTGCTGGAGGTGATGGAAGGAACGGAGAAGCGTCCCGAGAACGACCCGGAGAAGAGCCCGTGGGTGCGGAAGAGCGCACAAGGCTATCTCCTACTTGGGCAAGCGTTGGGGAGCAGTCAAATCCGTCACATCAAGCCTTTCCAGCGTGAACCAGAGAAGGGACCAAAGGCATGGGTTGCTCTCAAGGGTGTGGTAGCTGTGGTGTTGGAACGGCAAATGGCGACGCTACGAATTGAGGAAGATGAACACGTGGAAGAAGGGGTACATAAATTCTTCGACTTGTTGACGCGGCTAGAGGGAGCTGATTTGAACTACAGTGAGCTCCAAAAGAAGACCAAGTTGCTGGCCTTACTCCCCGAGTCGTGGTCCTCGCTCATCATCAATTTGAACCGTGATCTGCCCCGTCTCTCGCTTGAAGACGTGAAGCGCGCAATCCTACAAGAGGACTTCCGCCGCCGTGAGTTGGCGAGTGCGGATGGCGCTGGGGCAGCGAGCGTCGGCCGTAGATATTGCCGAGGAAGAGGCAGAGGACGAGGGGGAGGAAGGTTTGGTGGCAGCAACTTCGGTGGAGGCCGCGGAAGTGGCGGATACGGCAGCGACGACAAGAGCTACGGTCGTGGACGCTGACGTTTTGATGGCGAGTGCCATTATTGCCACAAGAGCGGACACATGTGGCGCGATTGCTACAAGCTCCATGAAGAATGGACCCCTGCTCAAGACCAAGATGGAAGAGGAGCAGGAGGAGGGAGAGGAAGAGGCCGTGAAGGCCGTGACGGTCGCGGAGGTGGAGCTGCAAACATGAAGAACGGAGATAACGACAAGGACCCGAGCGACGATCGGTACCCGGGTCTATTCTACTTCGTGTTGACGCAAATACCAGCTGGTTTAGAGAAGGATGAAGGCTTTGAGGAGCCAGCAGCTGTGGGGAAGGTGACCCTACACCCCCTGGACTATTGGGTGATCGATAGTGGCGCTACCTATAGCATGACACCTCGCCCGGACTTGCTCACCGAACTCGAACCGTCACCGGTGAAGCATGTCACATCGGCTTTGGGGCAGCGAGCAGAGGTGAAAGGCATGGGCAAGGCCATGTTCAAGGGTGCTGATGGAAAGATGGTGGGCCTCAAGAACGTGCTTTGGGTGCCCAGCCTTGCTGCGAACCTGATTTCCGTGCGGCGATTGGCAAAGGCCGGCATGGACACGAACTCGAAGGGAGCCAAGACTTACATTGCAAGGATTTGCGAGCGGATTCTTTGGGACCTTCATGAGGATAGGGATGTCTACAACGAGATGTGGCAGATCCCTGTGGTCCCCATGCCTAAGGAGAGGCAAGTGGCAGCACCAAAGGTGAAGCGGTTGGTAGCGGCGATGGCGCGAACGGTCGCGCGAAGGAAAATGAGCCCAAGAAGAGCAAACCTGGAGGGACCAGCAAGCCCAATGAACCTAAGGAGAGTGATGCAGCAGCCAAGGAGCAGCACAAGGGTGAGGAGAACCCCGAGGCAGCAGCGGAGGAGGACTACGGAGAGAGCATGTGGGGCGCTATTGCGAGCGCGGCATTCTCCAATCCGACTTCGGCTACGGGGGAGTGTGATTGGCTCACTTTGCATCGGTGTATGGGGCACGTGGCGTTGCCCATCTTGCAGCAGCTAGTGAAGAACCAGATGGTTGCTGGCATACGTGTGAAGGGGGAGCCCGATGAGGTGCTTGGCTGCCCGACGTGCATGCAAGCCAAGTTCACCCGTTTCCCGTTCTCTAGTTCGGAGGCAACGGCAAAGGCACCGCTTGATGAGGTGGTGATGGACGTGGTGGGCCCCCTGAAGCTTGGAGCTGCTGGAGCTGAATACTTCCTCACCATCGTGGACGTCTACACTCGCATGACGTGGGTGTATGTGCTGGCCAAGAAGAGCGACGTTGCTGAAACGTTGAAGACCGATTGGTTCCCGATGGTGGAGCGACAACAAGACCAGCTAGTGAAGAGGATCCGCACCGATCGAGGGGGAGAGTTCCTGAGCAAGGGGTTCTCATTGTGGCTCAAGAAGAATGGCATAAGACACTCTTTTACCATGCCATACTTCCCTCCAATGAACAACATCGCCGAGCGAGCGAACCGCAAGATCACGGAGGCGGCACGCGGGTTGCTCATTGAAGCCGGGCTACCCGATTACTTTTGGCCTGATGTGGTGTCGAGCGCGTGTGTGGCCAAGAACAGAGTTTTGACTCATGTGGGAGCAGACAAATGGGTGCCCTATGTGGAGTGGCTTGGAAGGAAGCCAAAGGTGGATATGCTTCGGGTGTTCGGGTGCATGTGCATGGCGCTCGTACCTAAGCATCTTCGGCACAACAAGCTTGGTGCCAAGGCGATATGGGCCGTGCATCCAAGCATGGCTCAAAACAGCAAGGGGTGGCTTCTTTGGGACCCATTCAACAAGAAATTCTTGGTGAGAAGGGACTGCAAGTTCGTGGAGAACCTGATATGCAAGGATTGGAAGGCGGAGAATGAGGCGAAAATAGGCGTGCGGTTTGGAGAGGTGAAGAGTTCCGGTTTGGAGCATGTGGAGCTGCCTTTGGAGCCAAGCAGCGGCAGCACCACCACGAGGCAATCTTCCCTTGTGAATGGGGGAGAGGAGGCCAAGGATGCAGAGGAAGAAGAGGAGGAGGTGCAGCAAATGAGCGAGCGTGCACCGACACATACTTCCCGCACTACAAGCGCTCCACGGATCCATGCTACACCGCAGCAACGCCAAGGCCTTCAAGTCTCTGTAGCTGAAGAGGAAGGAAGGGTCAAGAGGAAAGTTCAACCTCCTAAGAGGCTGACATATGATGCACCGGGAGAGCCAGGCAAGACGGCCCTGGCCGGAGTGGCAATGTGTTGGTGTAAGGGCCTAAGAAACTCAAGCTATTAGGACTTAATCAAACTTAAAAACCTCTCCTCGGGGTCACCTCCAAGGGTCCCTGGGTGCCTGGTACAAGACCAGCCCCTATCCTCGGGTCCGAGTTTGTAGAGAGAGGAATCAAGAAGGACTTAGTCAAAACAGCAAGAGTACCTTGAACGTCGCGCAGCGTGCCGTGCAGAGCGTCGATCGGATTAAGCTGAGAATTCGCTATATCGAAGCTCACTCAAAGAGCTTTAAAATAAGCCAAGTTGCCTTGCGAAAAGTTCTGCCATTTCGAAGTTATGGCTCGGACAGCGTTTGCCTAGTGTTGGAGTGCTAGCATACTAGCGTTGACTCGGGTAGCATTCCGCCATCGAATAGCGCAGAAACGAAACTCCAGCGAGGAAGGAATTCGCTTGAATCAATTGACTATATTCAGGTACAAACAGAGAAGGATTAAATAGTTCTAGCTAGCAAGGACCTTGGGAATCAACCTGGGAACAACCAGGGATGATCCCAAATAATTCCAAGCAACAGAACCAACCTGGCTGGACAAAATAGCAGGTGGTAGGTTGGTAAACAACCTCTGGTTCTGTTTTTCCAACTTGGGAAAACAACAACCAGGTTCAGGTTCTAAAACCAGAACCTGTTTTGTCTTTGCCCAACCAGCCAAATGCTGGTTCCGCTGGTTTCCCCTGGCCCTGTAGCATGCAGATACAGACAAAGAACATCAAACCTTCACCTAAATTGTACCCCTATAGTGCCTGCCCTGCTACACTATAGTCAACCAAACAAAACAGTACAATTTCGAGTTGGATAGAACTGGATCTGCGCAATCAATTTAACCGAACCGCAAAGCTTCCATCTTGGGTTCCTTTGCGGGCTCGTCCTTTCTGCTTGCACTGTTCATAGCGCGTACAATGTTGTGCCGAAGTGCACATTGCGCGAGTACCTGCAAATGCATCAAGCGAAAATTGCGAAAGCAAACAAACACACGAACATTCCATTCACACACAAATGCATTCGCACACGCATATTCGTACAAACAGACGGCAGGATGTCGTGCAATGTGCATTTGCACCCACCACAATGATGGTCGGAGTCGATATGGAGAGTGACTACGAGGAGTGTGCCTTCGCGTTCTTCTCTCCGGTGGAGATGCCGGGAGAACCAGCAACTCTCAAGGAGGTCTTGGAGAGTAGTGGTGCTGAGGAGTGGAGGAAGGCAATAGAGATTGAGCTGAAGAGCATCGAGGAGAACGACACGTTTGAATTGGTGGAGCTACCGGAGGGGCGTAAGGCGATTACGTCCAAGTGGCTCTTCAAGATCAAGTCCGACGCCGACGGCAAGATCGAGCGTTACAAGTCTAGGCTGGTGGCCGAGGGGTACCAGCAGAAGGTCAAGGTGAACTTTTATGAGCTGTTTGCTTCTATGGTGTAGCCGACGACGCTACAAACCCTACTCGCGGGAGCCGCGATCAAAGGTTGGGTGGTGAAGCAGCTGGACATCGTAACGGCGTTCCTCAACGGAATCCTCGAGGAGGAGATTTTTATGGCGCAGCCAGAGGGGTTTGACGATGGTAGCGGCAAAGTGTGGAAGCTGAAGAAGGCCATCTATGGGCTCAAGCAAGCCCCTAGGCAATGGTACCTGAAGCTGCGCGAAGTGTTGTAGGAGATCGACATCACTCCCTCAACGGCCGATCACTCCTTGTTCATGCTTGGCGAGGAAAGCAGAGGAGCTTCATGGTGGTGTACGTGGATGACATCCTCATCTTCTCACCCTCCTCTGACCTTGTGAAGGAGGTGATGCTGAAGTTGCAAGACAAGTTCAAGTGCAAGGCGCTTGGCGACGTGAACTTCTACCTCGGGCTCTGCATCGAACATGACGTGGAGAAGCGGTGCATGCGGGTGCACCAACGGAAGTACCTGGAGGCCTTGGCTGCCAACTTTGGGCAGAGTGAAGGCCATGTGGCTACTCCATTCCCCTCTGGGTTCAAGTGTGTGAAGGGACCAGAGGAGGAGAGTGTTGGAGAAGAGGAGAGGCGCCGTTTTCACTCATTGGTGGGCAGCCTTATGTACGCGGTAGTCAACATACGACCGGGGGTCGCGTTTGCTACCGGGCAGCTGGCAAGGGTTGTGCAATGCCCTAATGAGGAGCAGGTAGCAGCTGGAATGAGGGTGGCCAAGTATCTTGGCCAAACACGGACCGTTGGGCCGCAATACTCGGCGGCGGTGCAAAGGCGCCAAAAGGGCGCGGTAGGTGATTCCCGCGGTCGCCAACTTCGCGTAGAGGTCGCGCATCTTCTCTAGAACTGGTTGCACCGGCTCTCCCTCGCTCAATCGCAACGCGGACAGCTCTCTCTCCATCATAAGCGTCGCGGTGACGGAGGTAGGAGCGTGCAACTTCTTCAGCACGGTCCACGCCTTTGGACCGCAATCAACCTCCGGCAGCAGGTGCATGACGTGGTGACGCTGGTTCAGCTCCAAACTCTGCGACATCAAGTAGTAGCCAGCCGATGCGCGCTCGTCCCAATCTTCCTGCAGCGCGGGGTCACTCGGTCTAGGCTCTTCCCCAATCATTAGTTTCAGCAATCCAATCTGACGGAAGTAAAGCTGCATTTTCCAGGCCCAATCATCATAGCCCTCACCATTGAACTTCTCGACGGTGAAATTCTTCAGCACCTCCTTGATCAGTGAGCTCTGGTTGGTTCGCGCTCCCCTTGGCGCCGAAACACCAGAATCTTGGCTGCCGCTTCGATCTTGGGCTGAAGATTCACCAGCTCCCGCCGAGGTGTTGCCCGCCATAGCTACCTATAACAAGGATCACTATAACGCAGCTCTGATACCAGCTTGTTGGTGTAAGGGCCTAATAAACTCAAGCTATTTAGTTTTAATCAAACTTAAAACCTCTCCTCGGGGTCACCTCCAAGGGTCCTTGGGTGCCTGGTACAAAACCAGCCCCTATCCTCGGGTCCGAGTTTGTAGAGAGAGGAGCTAAGAAAGACTTAGCCAAAATAACAAGAGTACCTTGAACGTCGCGCAGCGTGCCATGCAGACCGTCGATCGGATTAAGCTGAGAATTTGCTATTGTTGGTGTAAGGGCCTAATAAACTCAAGCTATTAGGACTTAATCAAACTTAAAACCTCTCCTCGGGGTCACCTCCAAGGGTCCCTGGGTGCCTGGTACAAGACCAGCCCCTATCCTCGGGTCCGAGTTTGTAGAGAGAGGGATCAAGAAAGACTTAGCCAAAATAACAAGAGTATCTTGAACGTCGCGCAGCGTGCCGTGCAGACCGTCGGTCGGATTAAGCTGAGAATTCGCTATATCGAAGCTCGCTCCAGGAGCTTTAAAACGAGCCAAGTTGCCTCGCGAAAAGTTCTGCCATTACTAAGTTATGGCTCGGACAGCGTTTGCCTAGCGTTGGAGTGCTAGCATACTAGCGTTGACTCGGGTAGCATTCCGCCGTCAAATAGCGCAGAAACGAAATTCCAGCGAGGAAGGAATTCGCTTGAATCAATTTGACTATATTCAGGTACAAACAGAGAAGGATTAAATAGTTCTAGCTAGCAAGGACCTTGGGAATCAACCTGGGAACAACCAGGGATGATCCCAAATAATTCCAAGCAACAGAACCAACCTGGCTGGACAAAATAGCAGGTGGTAGGTTGGTAAACAACCTCTGGTTCTGTTTTTCCAACCTGGGAAAACAACAACCAGGTTCAGGTTCTAAAAACAGAACCTGTTTTGTCTTTGCCTAACCAGCCAAATGCTGGTTCCGCTGGTTTCCCCTGGCCTTGTAGCATGCAGATACAGACAAACAACATCCAACCTTCACCTAAATTGTACCCCTATAGTGCCTTCCCTGCTACACTATAGTTAACCAAACAAAACAGTACAATTCCGAGTTGGATAGAACTGAATCTGCGCAATCAACTCAACAGAACTGCAAAGCTTCTATCTTGGGTTCCTTTGCGAGCTCGTCCTTCCTGCTTGCACTGTTCATAGCGCGTACAATGTTGTGCCGAAGCGCACATTGCGCGAGTACCTGCAAATGCATCAAGCGAAAATTGCGAAAGCAAACAAACACACGAACATTCCATTCACACCCAAATGCATTCGCACACGCATACTCGTACAAACAGACGGCAGGATGTCGTGCAATGTAAATTTGCACCCAACACACTCCCCCTCAGCCTGCCGGCTGCATCCCCATCATTCCATGCTAGTTCATGCTCATTCCACTCATGCGCACACAACGCCAATGAGGCTCATCCGCAAGCCTCTTGGTGAGAAAGTCTGCTGGCTGCTGGTGAGTCTTGATGTAGATTGGATTCACCGTCCCCCTCTTCACCTCCTTACGCAGCCAGTGCCACTTGATACGCATGTGCTTGTTCAGGCCATGAAGCACAGCGTTCCTGGCCATCCCAAGAGCCCCCTTGCTATCACAAAACAGCGGCGTAGCAACTTTCTGCTCCTGGCCAATCTCCTCTAACAGCCTCCTCAGCCAAATCACCTCCTTCACCCCATGGAACATCGCCATGTACTCTGATTCTACGGAAGAGAGTGCCGTCTCCGTCTGCTTCTTGGACCTCCAACTAACAGGTCCTCCCCCAACTACGCAGATGTATCCTCCTACAGATGAGGAATCCTCCTTCTCAGAAGCCCATGTAGCATCGGTAAAGCAAGTGAGAAATAGCTTGCCTTCTCCAAGCCTCTCCCCCTTCTCTTTCAGCACCTCCACCCCTTTCTGCTTCACCTGTGCAGATGCGGAATATTGAACTCCAATGCTTGGGTGAGAGTTCAGGTACTTCACCACACGCTCAGCTGCATCCACCTGCTCCTCTGATGGATTCTGCACCACCCTAGCCAGCTGCCCAACCGAGAAAGAGATGTCGGGCCTCGTGTGAACTGCTGCGTACAAGAGGCTGCCCACCAAGGACTGAAATTGCTGCTGCTCTTCAGCTTCAACCCCTTCATCCTCTGCAGCCTTCACAAGCTTGAATTCTGCTGGCAGGGGAGTTGCAACCTTGCGCTCATTCTCAATCCCATACTTCTCCCCCAGCTCCTTGATGAACTTCTCCTGGTGCAGCTTCAACCACCTGTGATCTGGATCCCTCTCCACGTGCATCCCGAGGTAGTACTTTACCTCCCCAAGGTTCTTGCACTTGAAGTTTTCCATCAGTTGCTGCTGCACTTTCTGGATCTCCTTCATGCTGCTGCTGAAGAGAAGAATGTCGTCCACATAGACCAGAAACAGCACCAGCTTCTCCCCCTCGCCCTTGAGAAAGAGGCTCTCATCACAGCTGCTGGTCCTGAATCCTATCTCCTCTAAAACAGCTGCCAACTTCTGGTACCAGCAGCGTGGCGCCTGCTTCAAGCCGTAGATGGACTTGTTGAGCTTGCACACCCTGCCCGTACCATCCTCATACCCAGGCGGCTGCGTCATGTACACATCCTCCTCTAAAATCCCATTCAGGAATGCCGTTGAAATATCCATCTGAATGATGAATTTCCCACTAACAGCTGCATCTGCCAACAAGACACGGAGGGTAGGGGGTTTGGCAGTGGGAGCAAAGATCTCATTGAAGTCCTGCTTCTCCTTCTGCATAAACCCCTTCGCCACCAGCCTACTCTTGTAGATGGTGACCTGCCCCTTGTCATCGGTCTTGATCCTCAGCACCCACTTGCATTGTATCGCTTTCTTCCCATCAGGCAGCACCACCAGATCCCATGTCCTATTCTCCAGCAGACTCTGGTACTCAGCATCCCTAGAAGCCAGCCACTTGTCCCTATCTGGTCCAGCTAATGCCTCCTCCATGCTAGCTGGTTCCTCTGGTGCAGGGGCAAGAAAACAGTACGCAGGCTCATCCTCCTCATCCGGGTCATAGCCATGAGGTAGAATCAGCAATGCCTCTTCGGTCCCTAGCTGCTGCTCTGCTGCATCAGTTCCTGCAGTCAGCTTCTTAGTAGCCATACGGGTACGTCCTGGCCTGGAGACGGGTGTCTCCCATCCCTTCATAACGACACCCTTCGGCTTCTTAGTTTTTCCCTGCTGCTTCTCTCCTCCCTCGGGTCCAGCAGCTCCACTAGTGCTGCCGCCAGTTTCCACACCATTTTCTCCACCAGCAGATGCCTTCTGTACCTTCTCTCCATCACCATTTCCAGCAGCTGCCTCCTCTCCCTCCTCCCACACACTAGGAGTCAGGTCCAGCTGCATGGTGATCTGCTCCATCTGCTGGGACACCCTTGCCTCCGGCTGTTTCTCCCAGCTCCCATACATCATGCCCTCAATGAATTTCACATCCCTGCTGTCAAACAACACACCCTTGGATGGTTCCCACAGCAGCCATCCCTTGCTCTCAGCAGCCAGCCCCAAATGCACACACCAGATTGCACTCGCCCCCAACTTACTGCGGTAGGTCTTGGGGACGTGGGCGACTGCCATGCAACCGAACACCCTCAGCATGTCCACCGGCGGCTTCCTCCCAAGCCACCTCTCCAACGGCACCCACGAGTCATCCCCAACCTTGGTGAGCACCCTGTTCCTAGCGACAGTGGCGTGCCGGACAGCATGAGGCCACATAGAATTGCTCAGCCCAGATTCTATGAGCAGCGCCCTAGCTGTCTCCAGAATGGTCCGGTTTGCCCGTTCTGCTACACCATTGGACTGTGGGGTATAAGCCGTGGTCAGCTCTCTCTGGATGCCCTGCTTCTTGAGCCAGGCCGTCATTTCAGCTCCAAGGAACTCACCACCCCGGTCTGTCCTAATCCGCTTCACTACACACTCCGCCTGCTTCTCCACGAATGGCAGCCAATCGTCCCGTATCGTGGAGGCGGCGTGGTCCTTCTGCTTCAGCGGATACGCCCACATCAGCCTGCTCCAGTCATCCACAATTGTAAGAAAATACCGCTCCCCCTTGTGCCCTTGCACCGGCAGCGGCCCCACCAAGTCCATGTGGACCAGCTCCAAAGGCTTCTTGCTCCTGCCAGCCACACTATGGAAAGGGAAACGGGTGAACTTTGAAAGCAAACAGATTTCACAGTTGTCATCGGGTGGCTGTCCGTTCAGCTTCAGACCCTTAACGGCTCCATCCTTCTCCAGCTGCTTCAGCAAAGGCATTGCCACATGCCCTAAGCGCCGGTGTGCCGTTGCCCAATCTGTCTCCCCAGATCTGGCCGACACTTTCACACCAACCCCTCCAACGGCATTGCACTCCCCCTGGGATGCAGACCCCTCTCCAGCCTGCCCCCCACCATGCCACGCCAGGGCCGGCAGCTGCCACATAGATCTGTACACGTCCTTGCTCTCGTGCAGATCCCAAAGCACCCGATTGCCCAGCTTCCCCTTATAAGTGCGTGCCCCATCCGTGTTGGTGTTCACCCCAGCCTTGCCAAGCTTACGGAGGGAGATAAGGTTGGCCTTCAGGTCGGGGACGAAGAGAACGTCGTGCAGCACCACCGGCTTGCCATCCGCTCCCTTAAACGCAGCTCGTCCCGCACCAGCCACCTTCAACATGTGTCCAGAGGCGGAGCACACTTCATTGATCGGTGCAGCTCGTACTTCGTCCAGCAGGTCCTTGCGCGGCGTCATCGTCCAAGCAGCGCCTGTGTCCAACACCCAATAGTCTAGGGGGTGCAGCTCTGCTCCAACTTTGGCAGAGGCGTCTCCTTGCTCCCCCTTGTCTCCCACATGGAAGAATTGGCCCGCGGTGCGCTCCTTCTTCTTCTCCGCACCGCCGTTGCCCTTCGGGTTGTTGTCGGACGAATCAGCGACCATGTTGGCGCCGTTTTTCTGGTTCCTCCGCGCGCCGCCATCCTGGTGACGATTCTGGGGGGTCCATCCATCGGGTTTCTTATAGCACAAAAACCAGGGGTGCCCTTCCTTCTCACAATACCAGCAACTCCCTTTCATTTTGCCACCAGCACCCGACTTGCCCCCACGTCCAGATTTCGCACCGCGACCCCAACCGGTACCTCCTTGTTGGTCGTTGGAGTCGTCGTCTTTCTTTGCACCGTGTCCAGCACCACCGAAGCCACGTCCTCTGCCACGTCGGCTCCCTTGCATCCCGTAGCCGCTGCTGCCGTCGTCTCCACCCCTCAGTTGGCGGCGACGGAAGTCCTCCTCCAGAATCTTCGTCCGCACCCACTCGAGCGTCCACAAGCTCTGGTTCTGCGGCAGGCTCAATCCGCTCGTAAATTGAAGCCACGATTCCGGCAGCAGCGAGAGCATCTTCAAGCACTTGGTCTGCTCCGGGTAGGTGATTCCCGCGGTCGCCAACTTCGCGTAGAGGTCGCGCATCTTGTCCAGGACTGGTTGCACCGGCTCTCCCTCGCTCAGGCGCAACGCGGACAGCTCCCTCTCCAGCATCAACGTTGCGACAATGGAGGTCGGGGCGTGCAGCTCCTTCAACACGGTCCACGCCTTCGGACCGCATTCAACCTCCGGCAGCAGGTGCATGACGTGGTGACGCTGGTTCAGCTCCAAACTCTGCGACATCAAATAGTAGCCAGCCGAGGAGCGCTCGTCCCAATCTTCCTGCAGCGTGGGGTCACTCGGTCTAGGCTCCTCCCCAATCATTAGTTTCAGCAAACCGATCTGACGGAAATATAATTGCATTTTCCAGGCCCAATCATCATAGCCCTCACCATTGAACTTCTCGACGGTGAAATTCTTCAGCACCTCCTTGACAAGCGAGCCCTGGTTTGTTCGCGCTCCCCTTGGCGCTGAAAGACCAGAATCTTGGCTGCCGCTACGATCTTGGGCTGAAGATTCACCAGCTCCCGCCGAGGTGTTGCCCGCCATAGCTACCTATAACGAGGATCACTATAACGCAGCTCTGATACCAGCTTGTTGGTGTAAGAGCCTAATAAACTCAAGCTATTAGGACTTAATCAAACTTAAAACCTCTCCTCGGGGTCACCTCCAAGGGTCCCTGGGTGCCTGGTACAAGACCAGCCCCTATCCTCGGGTCCGAGTTTGTAGAGAGAGGGATCAAGAAGGACTTAGTCAAAACAGCAAGAGTATCTTGAACGTCGCGCAGCGTGCCGTGCAGACCGTCGGTCGGATTAAGCTGAGAATTCGCTATATCGAAGCTCGCTCCAAGAGCTTTAAAACGAGCCAAGTTGCCTCGCGAAAAGTTCTGCCATTACTAAGTTATGGCTCGGACAGCGTTTGCCTAGCGTTGGAGTGCTAGCATACTAGCGTTGACTCGGGTAGCATTCCGCCGTCAAATAGCGCAGAAACGAAATTCCAGCGAGGAAGGAATTCGCTTGAATCAATTTGACTATATTCAGGTACAAACAGAGAAGGATTAAATAGTTCTAGCTAGCAAGGACCTTGGGAATCAACCTGGGAACAACCAGGGATGATCCCAAATAATTCCAAGCAACAGAACCAACCTGGCTGGACAAAATAGCAGGTGGTAGGTTGGTAAACAACCTCTGGTTCTGTTTTTCCAACCTGGGAAAACAACAACCAGGTTCAGGTTCTAAAAACAGAACCTGTTTTGTCTTTGCCTAACCAGCCAAATGCTGGTTCCGCTGGTTTCCCCTGGCCTTGTAGCATGCAGATACAGACAAACAACATCCAACCTTCACCTAAATTGTACCCCTATAGTGCCTTCCCTGCTACACTATAGTTAACCAAACAAAACAGTACAATTCCGAGTTGGATAGAACTGAATCTGCGCAATCAACTCAACAGAACTGCAAAGCTTCTATCTTGGGTTCCTTTGCGAGCTCGTCCTTCCTGCTTGCACTGTTCATAGCGCGTACAATGTTGTGCCGAAGCGCACATTGCGCGAGTACCTGCAAATGCATCAAGCGAAAATTGCGAAAGCAAACAAACACACGAACATTCCATTCACACCCAAATGCATTCGCACACGCATACTCGTACAAACAGACGGCAGGATGTCGTGCAATGTAAATTTGCACCCAACAGCTATAACGAAGCTCGCTCCAAGAGCTTTAAAACAAGCCAAGTTGCCTCGCGAAACGCTCTTCCATTACAAAGTTATGGCTCGGACAGCGTTTGCCTAGCGTTGGAGTGCTAGCATACTAGCGTTGATTCGGGTAGCATTCCGCCCTCGAAAGGTCAGAAACAAAACTCCAGCGAGGAAGGAATTCGCTTGAATCAAATTTTTATATTCAAGTACAAACAGAGAAGGAATAAATAGTTCTAGCTAGCAAGGACCTTGGGAATCAACCCGGGAACAACCAGGGATGATCCCAAATAATTCCAAGCAACAGAACCAACCTGGCTGGATAAAATAGCAGCAACGTAAACAACCTCTGGTTCTGTTTTTCCAACCGGGGAGAACAACAACCAGGTTCAGGTTCTAAAAACAGAACCTGTTTTGTCTTTGCCCAACCAGCCAAATGCTAGTTCCGCTGGTTTTCCCTGGCCCTGTAGCATGCAGATACAGACAAACAACATCCAACATTCACCTAAATTGTACCCCTATAGTGCCTGCCCTGCTACACTATAGACAACCAAACAAAACAGTACAATTTCGAGTTGGATAGAACTGGATCTGCGCAATCAATTTAACCGAACCGCAAAGCTTCCATCTTGGGTTCCTTTGCGAGCTCGTCCTTTCTGCTTGCACTATTCATAGCGCGTACAATGTTGTGCCGAAGCGCACATTGCGCGAGTACCTGCAAATGCATCAAGCAAAAATTGCGAAAGCAAACAAACACAAGAACATTCCATTCACACCCAAATGCATTCGCACACGCATACTCGTACAAACAGACGGCAGGATGTCGTGCAATGTGCATTTGCACCCAACAGGAGACAGCAGTAGGCGAGTGGGAGACTAGGGTTAAGCAGTACCCTTGGACAGCGGAAGTGAACGACGGATGAAGCAGCAGGCAACGGGAGCGGACGCAGCGGTGGAAAACGGAAGTGGGGCGCAGCGGCGACGCGCATGGGGGCAGCCTGGGCGACGGGCTAGGGCACGGGCTGGGGCGGAGGCCAGGGTGACGGGCTAGGGCGCGGGCTGGGGCGACGGGCTGGGGCGCGGGCCTGGGCGACGGGCTAGGGCGCGGGCCAGGGCGACGGGCTAGGGCGCGGGCCTGGGCGACGGGCTGGGGTGCGGGCCTGGGCGACTGGCTAGGGCACGGGCAGGGGCGACGGGCTGGGGCGCGGGCCTGGGCGACGGGCTAGGGCGCGGGCCAGGGCGACGGGCTAGGGCGCGGGCCTGGGCGACGGGCTGGGGCGCGGGCCTGGGCGACGGGCTGGGGCGCGGGCCTGGGCAAAGGGCGCGACGCGACGGGGGGAACGCGACGCGACGGGAGGAGGGGGGACGGGCGCGATGCGACAGGGGGAAACGCGACGCGACGGGGGGAACGCGACGCGACGGGAGGAGGGGGGACGGGCGCGATGCGACAGGGGGAAACGCGACGCGACGGGGGGAAGGGGACGGGCGCGACGTGGCGGGGGGAAAGCACCGCGACAGAGGGGAGCGGGGGAAAGCGAACACTACCGCGGAAGGGCCGGCGCTAGGCTCGGTAGCTACAGGAACGGGACGTACGAGAGCGAGGATCAGGCTCGGGAGTTACGAACGATGAACGGAGGAACGGGATCCCACAGGATCCTAACCTAACTGATACCATGTCAGAATGAGAAATGGATGATGCATTGATGTTGGTTGGGGTACATATAGCTAACCCTAAGTTTTGTACCCCCTAAGACAATCCTCACTATAGGCTACAACAATTGACACATTGCCAGGCACCCGAGGACCCTTGGAGGTGACCCCGTGGGGACTACTAAGAGTGATTTAAAGGGCGTGTATAGAGTTTCTAGATCCCAATAGTAGTTAACAATAGTATGGTGTATTAGGGGTACCATCAAGTAACATGCGTTGTAGGTATTTATTATGGTCAGTTTAGTATGTAAACGGCAGAGCACCAATGCGTAAAGAAAACATACCATTTGCACTAACAACAACATGCTGTTCAATATGCATTTGTTTCACCATCTGTTTACGGTTCCATACTAGCCAGGATAACTGCAAATTTTTATTGTGCAAACTGCAACCAAATACAATATTGCATTACAGAGGCTCTACTACCGTAACTTTGCCGAATCAACAAGGCACATATCAGCACTGGACCTCTTGATAGTAGAAAAGCAGCCCACTTTCGTTAAAAATGTTACGTAACGGTAGAGACAACCACCTACCTCAGTCTACATAAATGCTACACAGAACGGCGATCAGAAATGCACCAGAAAGTGAAACGAAACTGTCAGCGCACTTACAAAGAAACGACGTTAATTAGGTAGTGTGGATAAACAGACCGCATGAAAAATTCCTTAGGGACCTTCGCTTGGAGTCTGCAAAAAAAATGAGTCAGATGTTACAACGAAATAGCAAAAGCACAAACGGCTGTAGAGCAATAGCATAGGTAGGGTCTTACCGACAGCGACCGTGCGCCTTACTCCGGCCTGAAACCGAACTCCGTCACGCTAGTCACGAATCCAGCTAGCAGCAGCAGCAGCAGCAGCAGCAGCAGCTGAACGTGCCCCTTACGCCAATACGCCAACAGCCGCGAATCCCGCTAGCAGCAGGTAGCGAAGTGGATCTTCACGCCACCGCACCCACTGCCGCGATTCTCGCCAGGGACGTGTAGCGAAGCGATTAGATGCTATTGCACTCACAGCTGCCGCATGCCACCACGCTCATAACTTCCTACTGAGACGCCACATTAGGATTGAGCAGAGACACAATGTGAAAACAGGGTAGCTCATGCTAGAGTACATTCTTACTATGAGACCATGCTGACAAAACTCAAAGACAGATACGCATGGCATGGCAGTAACGGTTAGAAGAGGCGCACACTAAGGTAGGCAAATGTTCGAGGGGGAGTGAAGAAATGAATGGTAACAGGATGTACAGGAGAGAGATGCCAAAGGAAATGACGTACTAATATACGTAGAGCATCAATCTGCTTCAGGTGAGACTAGTAGAATGGAAACACGCGCAATAAGATTGAGAGGTGGGAGAATTGGAGCAGTTGCGATGGGGAGAAGGGGGAGGCTGTGGGGATTAGGGAGGGAAGGGAAGAAAATTTGTGTTGTGCTAGAAATTGGCGGGCGCTGCTGTAGTTGCGCCAGAGGCAGTTACAGCAGCAGCACAGTTGCGCCAGCGACAGTTACAGCTGCTGCACAGTTGCGCTGGCTTTGACAGTGCAATGTTGCATTACGCTGGCACTTGAGTGGTTGCGCTGGCTTGGCATATTTTGCATTTGTGTTGGAAGCATCTGCAGCGCGATTGCTCAGCCTGCGCTGGCAGTCCAATTCTAGCAAACTCATCGCGTAACCAATCAAAATCTATCCATATTGCCAACAATTATTGTTGTGAATCGAACGAACCAATGAATGCTCAAAATGACGCGGATGCCAAGAAACAACGGCAGCATGCTGTTTGTCCGTATCGCGTCATTAGAACTTCACAATACACAAAATTACAGGATTGCTATCTATTCAATTACAGTTCTGAATGTTTGATAGACATGCAAGTGAAATTACTGGTATTAAAAAAAACGTCTATTATAGCAAATAATTTCCCAAATAGTCAAAAGGTCCATGAAGGCCATCTTTGCATTCAATATCATACACTTGTGGATTATTAAATAAGTTGTGACTAATATATATGCAGTCAATAGCGTTGTAGATATACTAATATATATTAACAACCCTATCGGTCACATAAGTTGATTGGTTAATTTTTGTACTTCACAATTATGAGAGCTAGATTTATCTTTTGGACAATTGATCTTTGAAATCTTCTGCAAGTAAATGCATGCTAGTCCGAACAAACGAGCAGGTGGAAGGATAGACCTTTGCGACACGAGGTACTGTTTCAATGTTTATTTGTCCTTGTAGCATGGTTTCTTTTGATTGTTTAAATGTGCACTATATTGCAAGCATACAATCCAAATTTAGTACCATTCGTAACACTTAATAGGAATATATGCTAGCTATAACAAATGAGCAGGTGCAATGATCGGCATGAGAAATACGGGGTGTCTTTTCAACGAAAATTCGTTTTTTTAGCATGGTTTCTTTGGATTGCTGAAAATGCACTGCTTTACAAGCATGCCAACCAGATTTCGTACCACATGCAGCACTTGATAGGAAGTTATGCTAGCTCGAACAAAAGAGGAGGTGCAACAAAAGAGGAGGTGCGTACCCTACGCAACACGGGGGGTTGTTTTAACATCTATTCGTTTATTTTTTTTAGCATGATTTTCTTTTTATTGGTGAGACATGCAATATATTACAAGCATGCCATCCAAATCTGATACAATTCGTAACACTTTGTAGGAAGATATACGAGCTCGAACAAACGAGCAGGTGAAAGGATAGGCTTGTGCGATATGGGGTGTTGTTTAAACATTAATTTGTTCTTTTTAGCATGATTTCTTTTGATTGGTGACACATGCCCTGTATTACAAGCATGCCATCCATATTTGGTACCACTCGCAACACTTAATCTGCTGATAGTGTCATGTCTAACTATCCTTGAACAGTTTTGACAATTTACCGTACGGACACTTATGTACTTTTACAAATCAGCTGCGAATGATTTTATAACTATACAGCTATACCTAGATACATATTAGAGGCTATTCATACAAACCAGGCACTAATATGCTGGGGCACTCTTACTCATCTTCATAGCTTCGATCGAAGCCCAGGAAATACCAACCACTGCCCCAGGGCACGAGGCACTACGGCTGCAGCGGCAGGCGTAGGAACGGTAGACGCAGCACCGGCAGGCGCAGAAGCAGCAGACGCGGCAACGACATGTGCAGAAGCGGCACGCGCGTCAGCGGCATGCGCAGTAGCAGCAGGCGCAGCAACGGGAGGCCTAGCAGTGGCTCTTGCAGCAGAGGCAGGCGTAGTAGCGGCAGGCGCCCTCCCCGAGCCCTAGCCCTCCCCAACATGCGACCTCTTCGTCGCTTCCTCCCACCCCCCCCAGCGGCACTTCCACCACTTGTGCCATCCTGCCCTGCCCCCAACCCAGTCAGGGCCATCCCGCTTGGCCCTCGGCAGGGGAGTCGGCTCGCGCTGCGCCTGACTAGCGTGCCGCCGTCGCTCTTCCGCCTCCCACCTTTTCGCCCCTTCTTCCAATGCTGCGGATCCACTGGCATGGAGATGGAGCCTAACTGGAACGTTTCAGCAGGGACCTTATTCCCCGGAAATGGCTCGAGAACTTCCCCGTCAACCATACCAATTAAAATTGACACCGGCCCGCACACGACCCTCTCCTACATACAAAGAGCGGCCGCCCTTTCCCTTCCCACCCCTGTGGACCCGGCCGCTCCTCCCCTCCTTACATGACGTCGTCGCCCTTCCCCATCCCCTACCCCTGGACGCGGCAGCCCTTCCTCTTCTCCCCCCACTGGTCGCGGCCTCCACCTACCCTCCTTACTCCATGCGGACCCTAATTGCCTCTTGTGCGGCATGCTGGGAGATGCTACTATGGCACATGACGTGGTGTTCCCTTTTGATTGAAAGGGTGGACACAAATAACAAACTAGGCTAGACAATTCGTTGGCCTCAGCAATGGAAGCTAAAATAACAAACCAGGCTAGACAATTCCAGCGATGGCGAGCTTTGCGTAGAGGTCTCTCAGCTTGTCAAGGACGGGTTGAAGGGGATCTCCTTCACTGAGGCGAAATGTGGGGAGCTCCCTCTCCAGTATGAGGGTAGCTACAACTGATGTGGGGGCATGCAGATCTTTGAGCACTCTCCATGCCTTGGGTCCACATTCTTCCTCCGGGAGGAGGTGCATGATCTGTTGGCGTTGGGCGAGATCCTAACTCTGGGACAGAAAATAGTACCCGGCGGATGAGCACTCGTCCCACTCGTTCTGCAGCTCCGGGGTACTGGGTCGTTTCTCGGTGCCCATCATCAGCTTGAGAAGGCCAATCTGCCGAAAGTACAGCTGCACCTTCCAGGACCAGTCGTCATAGCCTTCTCCACTGAATTTGTCGACTGAGAAGTTATTCAACACTTCCCTTAGTAGCGGGCCCTGGCTCGTCCGGGCTATCCTAGGCGCGGAGATACCAGATTCATGGCTGCCACTACTCGCGGGGGCTGAGTTTCCTTCTTCTCCAGGCGACCCCATTGATGGATACGTTGAGAATGGCTAAGGACCAGCTTTGATACCACGTGTTAAGTCTAAGTACTGTGCTAGAGCGTGTAAACCGAGCTTACAAACATAAGCTAGGCAACACTTAACATCACTTGTAACCCTCCGAGTGTGATGGTATGTCACCTCATAGCCAAGGGCGTAGGAAAACAAGCGAGTAGTTATGCCAAGCTAAGCTTGCGGCGTGAGGATTCTGGTCGAGCAGAGATTCGGCAGCTCCACGTTGCGTTTGTACTCTCGTCAATGCGTTGTAGTAGAATATGAACTTAGGAAAAATCATGAAAGCATTGTTCTTGAAAACAAATACAAGCATACATATATGAGAGATCCTAGACACACAAAGGAAACACACAAGGCAGTTTTCTAACTGTCGTCCAGGTCTTCGCTTTGCTGTCATTGAAAAACGGTGGCGAAACTTCCATAGAATTTGGCTTGATTTGCCTCGTTGGAATTACCGACTCAAACCTGCACTGCTGCCAAATTCTCCTGCTGACTTCCCTCGTGAACATTTATCTTTACTCGTGTGCGATCATGAACACTCGCGTGGGATTCCCGTTTTTCAGTTACAAACGGACTTTACCGTTTCGTACCCTTGTCGAAATGATGACGCAAAGCAGCGCGACTTTCTGGCGAATTTTCCTTCTCGCCGAGTCAGCGCGAAAATTCCGTTAGTCAACTGCGAAATCTCGCGTGCCCCACGTGCCCTTCATCACGACTGAGATATTTCTTGGTCGTGCAGGACAAGACAATCGCTGACGCGATCGTGCGTTGTCCTGCGCGTGATGGAGCAATACAGCTGATGCACGATCAAAATACAGCTGATGCTCACACCATGCACGCGAATTTGCCTTGCGCCGGATGGATACGCTGCACCCGAGGTTGTTTCCCCAGCCTTATGCACCTACATTACAAGCGCGTGGCATGGAACATACCGAAGTCAAGCAGAAGAGACTGAAGTCAAACGAGGTAACAGATCTTGTTTATAAGCACATGCGAATCCTTTTTAGCTAGCTGCGAATTGACGAAACTTATGCGAAATGCTCGTGACAGCTTATACGCCCCCTTCATAAGGCAACCGGGAGGGGCTCAAACAGGCATCAGCTGTAGTAGCGACACACGCGTGGACCCAAAGAAGCCACACGCGCATGTCAGGTTCCCACGCGCGGGTCCTGATTTTGCGCGCTTTTTAATTGACCAGCGCGAAGTGGTCAACGGGGCTGGTCAAACAATCGAGCCCCAAACACACTCGACACCCACAACAGCACTCATGAAAATGACACAGATTATTCATGAACACATTTGTTCGTCCATGAAAAGGACATTAAACGTACATGAGCCGACATGAACGAACATGACTCGTCATGATCCGTCATGACCGACCATGATCCCACAGCAACAACACATGAAGCAAAATGCGGAAACGAATGCACACAGAACACACACAAAATGCATAACGTCATGCAGGCGGCTGGTTGCAGTGCAAAAATAGTATTTTGCACCCAACAAACTCCCCCTCGAATAGTCGCCTGCTTGCACTCCCTTTGCATGAGCCTAGTTAAGGCTCATGCTGCACAGCTTCGCACAACGCCAGTGAGGTTCTTCAGCCAGCCGCTTCGTGAGAAAATCTGTTGGCTGCTGCGTCTTCACATAGAGGGGCTGGATTGATCCCCTCTGCACCTCCTTCCGCAGCCAATGCCATTTTATCTTTATGTGCTTGGTAAGCCCATGCAGCACAGCGTTCTTGGACATTGCGATGGCACTGGAATTGTCACAAAATAGTGGGGTAGCCGTTTTCTGCTCATGCCCTATCTCTTCCAGCAGCTTCCTCAGCCAAATCAGCTCCTTGGCTGCGTGGTACATTGACATGTACTCTGCTTCAGCTGATGAACCCGCCGTTTCCACCTGTTTCTTTAACCTCCAGCTCACGGGCCCACCTACAATCCTCCCGCTGAAGACATGTCCTGAAGGAATACTATGGAGAGCGATACGACGACGAGAGAGTTTCGGATATGAGAACGATGTTGCGTCAGTAATTCGGTAGCGTTTGGGTAGCGTTGGTCTCAAATGACTAAGTGAGAAACCAAGTAGAATTGTAATATCAACTATGAATACAAAAACAAACACACAAGATAGATATAGGCTACGGGGAGGTTTCACAAAGTTGCCGTGGCGCTGCGCAGTAACCCAACCCCACGAAAGTGGTGTGTGAGTGAGCGAACGCGCCTCGTCAACTTCCCAACCCAACTCAGCAGGGAAGTCAATGCCGGGCTCGCCAATTCTCCCAGCACACCAGAAATGGCGAGACTCACAGAGAATCACCCACAACTACCAAGACCACCCAAGAAGCACGCCCACGACTCCCTAAGCTAGCACCACCCCAGCAGTGACTTCATTAGCGCCGTCATTGTCATTCGACGTCATAGGGTCGGTGCAGGGCCGCGTATAGTCTTGGTCGTTCATCGACCTGCCAAGTCAATGCACATCGTCGAGGGCCCTTGCTGTCGTAGGGCCCTCTAATATGTCCTCCTTTTCCGAGGCCCACGTTACATCAGCAAACCTCGTGAGGAATAGCTCCCTCTCCCCTAGCTACTCCCCCTTCTCCTTGAGAACCTCTGCTCCCTTCTGCTTCATCTGAGCCACGGCTAAGTATTGAACTCCAACAGTGGGGTAGGAGTTCAGATACTGGATGATGCGGTCTGCTGCATCCACCTGCTCTTCGGTGGGATTTTGCACCACCCTGGCCAGCTGCCCCACAGCAAAGGAGACGTCCGGCCTGGTGTGTACCGCTGCATAGAGCAAGCTCCCCACCATGGACTGAAAACGAGCCTGCTCGCACTGATCCACTCCCTCGTTCTCACCAGCTTTGATGAGTTTGAATCCGGATGGAAGAGGTGTGGTGATCTTCCTTCTGACCTCTATCTCATACTTGCTCCCCATGTCATTGATGTACTTCTCCTGGTGCAGCTTTACCCATCCATTGCTGACATCCCTCTCGATGTGCATTTCCAGGTAGTAGTTCGCCTCCCCCAGGGTTTTGCACTTGAAGTTTTGCATCAGCTTCTGCTGCACCTTCATCACCTCCTGCTTGCTGCTCCCGAACAAGAGGATGTCGTCCACGTACACCAGGAACATCATGGGGCTCTCCTTCTCCCCAATTAGGAAAAGGCCCTCGTCACATGCACTCGCTCTAAATCCTATCTCCTCCAAGACCGAGGACAGCTTCTTGTACCAGCAGCGTGGTGCTTGTTTGAGGCCATATTTTTTTTTTTCTTTTTGGGCTTTAAGAAGATCCTCGGAGGAAACCAGGCCCCCGGAAGGCGCTTCGGTAAGCAGTGTTGTACCGGCTGTGCAGTTCGCTGCAAAAACCCCCATCGATCACCCTACTAGCGCGTGCCCCGTTTCGGGGACAGCCGTACCCTGATGGGCATTGGCTTCAGAGGGGAAGGTAACACGTAACCCCCACAGTCGGCTCTGGTGTCGGGGCATGTACCATTGAGGCCAAAAATGGCCTTCTTTAGCTTGCATACACGCCCTGTGCCATCCTCATAACCTGGCGGCATACACCCAGGTAGTAGTTCGTCTCCTTGAGGGTTTTGCATTTGAAGTTTTGCATCAGCTTCTGCTGCACCTTCATCACCTCCTGCTTGCTGCTCCCGAACAAGAGGATGTCGTCCACGTACATCAGGAATATCACGAGGCTCTCCTTCTCCACAATTAGGAAAAGTCCCTCGTCACATGCACTCGCTCTGAATCCTATCTCCTCCAAGACCGACGACAACTTCTTGTACCAGCAGCGTGGTGCTTGTTTGAGGCCATAAATAGCCTTCTTCAGCTTGCATACACGCCCTGTGCCATCCTCATAACCTGCCGGCTGCGACATGAACACCTCCACATCTATCAGCCCATAGAGGAAGGCTGTGGTGATATCCATCTGAACTATCACCCACCCATACACGGCTTCACCGGCGAGGAGAACACACAATGTGTTGGTGTAAGGGCCTAATAAACTCAAGCTATTAGGACTTAATCAAACTTAAAACCTCTCCTCGGGGTCACCTCCAAGGGTCCCTGGGTGCCTGGTACAAGACCAGCCCCTATCCTCGGGTCCGAGTTTGTAGAGAGAGGGATCAAGAAGGACTTAGTCAAAACAGCAAGAGTACCTTGAACGTCGCGCAGCGTGCCGTGCAGACCGTCGGTCGGATTAAGCTGAGAATTCGCTATATCGAAGCTCGCTCCAAGAGCTTTAAAATGAGCCAAGTTGCCTCGCGAAAAGTTCTGCCATTACGAAGTTATGGCTCAGACAGCGTTTGCCTAGCGTTGGAGTGCTAGCATACTAGCGTTGACTCGGGTAGCATTCCGCCGTCGAATAGCGCAGAAACGAAATTCCAGCGAGGAAGGAATTCGCATGAATCAATTTGACTATGTTCAGGTACAAACAGAGAAGGATTAAATAGTTCTAGCTAGCAAGGACCTTGGGAATCAACCTGGGAACAACCAGGGATGATCCCAAATAATTCCAAGCAACAGAACCAACCTGGCTGGACAAAATAGCAGGTGGTAGGTTGGTAAACAACCTCTGGTTCTGTTTTTCCAACCTGGGAAAACAACAACCAGGTTCAGGTTCTAAAAACAGAACCTGTTTTGTCTTTGCCCAACCAGCCAAATGCTGGTTCCGCTGGTTTCCCCTGGCCTTGTAGCATGCAGATACAGACAAACAACATCCAACCTTCACCTAAATTGTACCCCTATAGTGCCTTCCCTGCTACACTATAGTTAACCAAACAAAACAGTACAATTTCGAGTTGGATAGAACTGAATCTGCGCAATCAACTCAACCGAACAGCAAAGCTTCCATCTTGGGTTCCTTTGCGAGCTCGTCCTTTCTGCTTGCACTGTTCATAGCGCATACAATGTTGTGCCGAAGCGCACATTGAGCGAGTACCTGCAAATGCATCAAGCGAAAATTGCGAAAGCAAACAAACACACGAACACACCATTCACACGCAAATGCATTCGCACACGCATACTCGTACAAACAGACGGCAGGATGTCGTGCAATGTGCATTTGCACCCAACACACTCCCCCTCAGCCTGCCGGCTGCATCCCCGTCATTCCATGCTAGTTCATGCTCATTCCACTCATGCGCACACAACGCCAATGAGGCTCATCCGCAAGCCTCTTGGTGAGAAAGTCTGCTGGCTGCTGGTGAGTCTTGATGTAGATCGGATGCACCGTCCCCCTCTTCACCTCCTTACGCAGCCAGTGCCACTTGATACGCATGTGCTTGTTCAGCCCATGAAGCACAGCGTTTCTGGCCATCCCAAGAGCCCCCTTGCTATCACAAAACAGCGGCGTAGCAACTTTCTGCTCCTGGCCAATCTCCTCTAACAGCCTCCTCAGCCAAATCACCTCCTTCACCCCATGGAACATCGCCATGTACTCTGATTCTACGGAAGAGAGTGCCGTCTCCGTCTGCTTCTTGGACCTCCAACTAACAGGTCCTCCCCCAACTACGCAGATGTATCCTCCCACAGATGAGGAATCCTCCTTCTCAGAAGCCCACGTAGCATCGGTAAAGCAAGTGAGAAATAGCTTGCCTTCTCCAAGCCTCTCCCCCTTCTCTTTCAGCACCTCCACCCCTTTCTGCTTCACCTGTGCAGATGCGGAATATTGAACTCCAATGCTTGGGTGAGAGTTCAGGTACTTCACCACACGCTCAGCTGCATCCACCTGCTCCTCTGATGGATTCTGCACCACCCTAGCCAGCTGCCCAACCGAGAAAGAGATATCGGGCCTCGTGTGAACTGCTGCGTACAAGAGGCTGCCCACCAAGGACTGAAATTGCTGCTGCTCCTCGGCTTCAACCCCTTCATCCTCTGCAGCCTTCACAAGCTTGAATTGTGCTGGCAGGGGAGTTGCAACCTTGCGCTCATTCTCAATCCCATACTTCTCCCCCAGCTCCTTGATGAACTTCTCCTGGTGCAGCTTCAACCACCTGTGATCTGGATCCCTCTCCACGTGCATCCCGAGGTAGTACTTTACCTCCCCAAGGTTCTTGCACTTGAAGTTCTCCATCAGTTGCTGCTGCACTTTCTGGATCTCCTTCATGCTGCTGCTGAAGAGAAGAATGTCGTCCACATAGACCAGAAACAGCACCAGCTTCTCCCCCTCACCCTTGAGAAAGAGGCTCTCATCACAGCTGCTGGTCCTGAATCCCATCTCCTCTAAAACAGCTGCCAACTTCTGGTACCAGCAGCGTGGCGCCTGCTTCAAGCCGTAGATGGACTTGTTGAGCTTGCACACCCTGCCCGTACCATCCTCATACCCAGGCGGCTGCGTCATGTACACATCCTCCTCTAAAATCCCATTCAGGAATGCCGTTGAAATATCCATCTGAATGATGAATTTCCCACTAACAGCTGCATCTGCCAACAAGACACGGAGGGTAGGGGGTTTGGCAGTGGGAGCAAAGATCTCGTTGAAGTCCTGCTTCTCCTTCTGCATAAACCCCTTCGCCACCAGCCTACTCTTGTAGATGGTGACCTGCCCCTTGTCATCGGTCTTGATCCTCAGCACCCACTTGCATTGTATCGCTTTCTTCCCATCAGGCAGCACCACCAGATCCCATGTCCTATTCTCCAGCAGACTCTGGTACTCAGCATCCCTAGAAGCCAGCCACTTGTCCCTATCTGGTCCAGCTAATGCCTCCTCCATGCTAGCTGGTTCCTCTGGTGCAGGGGCAAGAAAACAGTACGCAGGCTCATCCTCCTCATCCGGGTCATAGCCATGAGGTAGAATCAGCAATGCCTCTTCGGTCCCTAGCTGCTGCTCTGCTGCATCAGTTCCTGCAGTCAGCTTCTTAGTAGCCATACGGGTACGTCCTGGCCTGGAGACGGGTGTCTCCCATCCCTTCATAACGACACCCTTCGGCTTCTTAGTTTTTCCCTGCTGCTTCTCTCCTCCCTCGGGTCCAGCAGCTCCACTAGTGCTGCCGCCAGTTTCCACACCATTTTCTCCACCAGCAGATGCCTCCTGTACCTTCTCTCCATCACCATTTCCAGCAGCTGCCTCCTCTCCCTCCTCCCACACACTAGGAGTCAGGTCCAGCTGCATGGTGATCTGCTCCATCTGCTGGGACATCCTTGCCTCCGGCTGTTTCTCCCAGCTCCCATACATCATGCCCTCAATGAATTTCACATCCCTGCTGTCAAACAACACACCCTTGGATGGTTCCCACAGCAGCCATCCCTTGCTCTCAGCAGCCAGCCCCAAATGCACACACCAGATTGCACTCGCCCCCAACTTACTTCGGTAGGTCTTGGGGACGTGGGCGACTGCCATGCAACCGAACACCCTCAGCATGTCCACCGGCGGCTTCCTCCCAAGCCACCTCTCCAAAGGCACCCACGAGTCATCCCCAACCTTGGTGAGCACCCTGTTCCTAGCGACAGTGGCGTGCCGGACAGCATGAGGCCACATAGAATTGCTCAGCCCAGATTCTATGAGCAGCGCCCTAGCTGTCTCCAGAATGGTCCGGTTTGCCCGTTCTGCTACACCATTGGACTGTGGGGTATAAGCCGTGGTCAGCTCTCTCTGGATGCCCTGCTTCTTGAGCCAGGCCGTCATTTCAGCTCCAAGGAACTCACCACCCCGGTCTGTCCTAATCCGCTTCACTACACACTCCGCCTGCTTCTCCACGAATGGCAGCCAATCGTCCCGTATCGTGGAGGCGGCGTGGTCCTTCTGCTTCAGCGGATACGCCCACATCAGCCTGCTCCAGTCATCCACAATTGTAAGAAAATACTGCTCCCCCTTGTGCCCTTGCACCGGCAGCGGCCCCACCAAGTCCATGTGGACCAGCTCCAAAGGCTTCTTGCTCCTGCCAGCCACACTATGGAAAGGGAAACGGGTGAACTTTGAAAGCAAACAGATTTCACAGTTGTCATCGGGTGGCTGTCCGTTCAGCTTCAGACCCTTAACGGCTCCGTCCTTCTCCAGCTGCTTCAGCAAAGGCATTGCCACATGCCCTAAGCGCCGGTGTGCCGTTGCCCAATCTGTCTCCCCAGATCTGGCCGACACTTTCACACCAACCCCTCCAACGGCATTGCACTCCCCCTGGGATGCAGACCCCTCTCCAGCCTGCCCCCCACCATGCCACGCCAGGGCCGGCAGCTGCCACATAGATCTGTACACGTCCTTGCTCTCGTGCAGATCCCAAAGCACCCGATTGCCCAGCTTCCCCTTATAAGTGCGTGCCCCATCCGTGTTGGTGTTCACCCCAGCCTTGCCAAGCTTACGGAGGGAGATAAGGTTGGCCTTCAGGTCGGGGACGAAGAGAACGTCGTGCAGCACCACCGGCTTGCCATCCGCTCCCTTAAACGCAGCTCGTCCCGCACCAGCCACCTTCAACATGTGTCCAGAGGCGGAGCACACTTCATTGATCGGTGCAGCTCGTACTTCGTCCAGCAGGTCCTTGCGCGGCGTCATCGTCCAAGCAGCGCCTGTGTCCAACACCCAATAGTCTAGGGGGTGCAGCTCTGCTCCAACTTTGGCAGAGGCGTCTCCTTGCTCCCCCTTGTCTCCCACATGGAAGAATTGGCCCGCGGTGCGCTCCTTCTTCTTCTCCGCACCGCCGTTGCCCTTCGGGTTGTTGTCGGACGAATCAGCGACCATGTTGGCGCCGTTTTTCTGGTTCCTCCGCGCGCCGCCATCCTGGTGACGATTCTGGGGGGTCCATCCATCGGGTTTCTTATAGCACAAAAACCAGGGGTGCCCTTCCTTCTCACAATACCAGCAACTCCCTTTCATTTTGCCACCAGCACCCGACTTGCCCCCACGTCCAGATTTCGCACCGCGACCCCAACCGGTACCTCCTTGTTGGTCGTTGGAGTCGTCGTCTTTCTTTGCACCGCGTCCAGCACCACCGAAGCCACGTCCTCTGCCACGTCGGCTCCCTTGCATCCCGTAGCCGCTGCTGCCGTCGTCTCCACCCCTCAGTTGGCGGCGACGGAAGTCCTCCTCCAGAATCTTCGTCCGCACCCACTCGAGCGTCCACAAGCTCTGGTTCTGCGGCAGGCTCAATCCGCTCGTAAATTGAAGCCACGATTCTGGCAGCAGCGAGAGCATCTTCAAGCACTTGGTCTGCTCCGGGTAGGTGATTCCCGTGGTCGCCAACTTCGCGTAGAGGTCGCGCATCTTGTCCAGGACTGGTTGCACCGGCTCTCCCTCGCTCAGGCGCAACGCGGACAGCTCCCTCTCCAGCATCAACGTTGCGACAACGGAGGTCGGGGCGTGCAGCTCCTTCAACACGGTCCACGCCTTCGGACCGCATTCAACCTCCGGCAGCAGGTGCATGACGTGGTGACGCTGGTTCAGCTCCAAACTCTGCGACATCAAATAGTAGCCAGCCGAGGAGCGCTCGTCCCAATCTTCCTGCAGCGTGGGGTCACTCGGTCTAGGCTCCTCCCCAATCATTAGTTTCAGCAAACCGATCTGACGGAAATATAATTGCATTTTCCAGGCCCAATCATCATAGCCCTCACCATTGAACTTCTCGACGGTGAAATTCTTCAGCACCTCCTTGACAAGCGAGCCCTGGTTGGTTCGCGCTCCCCTTGGCGCTGAAAGACCAGAATCTTGGCTGCCGCTACGATCTTGGGCTGAAGATTCACCAGCTCCCGCCGAGGTGTTGCCCGCCATAGCTACCTATAACGAGGATCACTATAACGCAGCTCTGATACCAGCTTGTTGGTGTAAGGGCCTAATAAACTCAAGCTATTAGGACTTAATCAAACTTAAAACCTCTCCTCGGGGTCACCTCCAAGGGTCCCTGGGTGCCTGGTACAAGACCAGCCCCTATCCTCGGGTCCGAGTTTGTAGAGAGAGGGATCAAGAAGGACTTAGTCAAAACAGCAAGAGTACCTTGAACGTCGCGCAGCGTGCCGTGCAGACCGTCGGTCGGATTAAGCTGAGAATTCGCTATATCGAAGCTCGCTCCAAGAGCTTTAAAATGAGCCAAGTTGCCTCGCGAAAAGTTCTGCCATTACGAAGTTATGGCTCAGACAGCGTTTGCCTAGCGTTGGAGTGCTAGCATACTAGCGTTGACTCGGGTAGCATTCCGCCGTCGAATAGCGCAGAAACGAAATTCCAGCGAGGAAGGAATTCGCATGAATCAATTTGACTATGTTCAGGTACAAACAGAGAAGGATTAAATAGTTCTAGCTAGCAAGGACCTTGGGAATCAACCTGGGAACAACCAGGGATGATCCCAAATAATTCCAAGCAACAGAACCAACCTGGCTGGACAAAATAGCAGGTGGTAGGTTGGTAAACAACCTCTGGTTCTGTTTTTCCAACCTGGGAAAACAACAACCAGGTTCAGGTTCTAAAAACAGAACCTGTTTTGTCTTTGCCCAACCAGCCAAATGCTGGTTCCGCTGGTTTCCCCTGGCCTTGTAGCATGCAGATACAGACAAACAACATCCAACCTTCACCTAAATTGTACCCCTATAGTGCCTTCCCTGCTACACTATAGTTAACCAAACAAAACAGTACAATTTCGAGTTGGATAGAACTGAATCTGCGCAATCAACTCAACCGAACAGCAAAGCTTCCATCTTGGGTTCCTTTGCGAGCTCGTCCTTTCTGCTTGCACTGTTCATAGCGCATACAATGTTGTGCCGAAGCGCACATTGAGCGAGTACCTGCAAATGCATCAAGCGAAAATTGCGAAAGCAAACAAACACACGAACACACCATTCACACGCAAATGCATTCGCACACGCATACTCGTACAAACAGACGGCAGGATGTCGTGCAATGTGCATTTGCACCCAACACAATGTTGGTGACTTAGCAGTTGCAGCAAAGGTCTCCTTAAAGTCCTCCTTTTTCTTTCTGTTGGTAACCCCTTGCCACCAGCCTACTCTTGTAAACTGACACGGCTCATTTGTTGTCTGTTTTAATCCTAGGAATCCAGCCACAGCTTATGGCTTTCTTCCCCTCCGGCAGTGGCACCAGCTCCCATGTTCCATTCTCCATTTGGCTGTTATATTCAGCATCTCTTGATGCTAGCCACTTGTCCCGGTCTGGTCCGTTAAGGGCTTCTTCCATGGTCAGTGGCTGAGTTGGTGCGGGTGCCATGAAGCAGTAGACTTCTTCCTCCGCTTCCTCATCGAAGTCACAGCTGTTTTGAAGCACCAGTAATACATCGGGTTGCTTCTGCTCTCCCTTTGCTCCTTTGTAGTCCCTCAGCTTCAATGCCGCTGCTCGCATCTGCTTTTCGATCATGGATGAGAGACCACGGCCTGTGAGAAGGGATTTCGTTTGGGTCCTTCTTTGGGGAAGGGTGGGGGGAATCACACGTGTTATGGGGTGAGGTTCTTCAGGTGCACCCGTTGGCTCCACGCCCTTGACCACGGGAAGCTCTATTGCACCCTCCTCCCCGTGTGCCGTTGCGGTCTCCTCCCCACCCCACTCCTCCTCAGCCTCAAACCCCATGGTTGTCTGCTGCAGTTGCTGCATGATCTGCTCCTTTGGCTGCTTGGACCAGCTCCCGTAGGTGACATCTTCCATGAATTTGACATCCCTGCTGTCGAACACAACTCCCTTGCTCGGCTCCCACAGCAGCCACCCCTTGCTTTTGGCTGCCAACCCCAAATGCACACACCACACAGCCGTTGCACTCAACTTGTGGCGATGGGCCTTTGGGATGTGGGCCACAGCCATGCAGCCAAACACACGCAGCATGTCAATGGGCGGCTTCCTCCCAAGCCACCTCTCCATGGGGACCCATGACTCACCACCGACGTTGGTGAACATCCTGTTCTTCACCACCGTGGCGTGGCGCACAGCATGTGGCCACTTTGGGTTCCCTAACCCCGACTCAACGAGAAGTGCCCGTGCCGTTTCTAACACCGTGCGGTTTGACCTTGTTAGTGTAAGGGCCTAATAAACTCAAGCTATTAGGACATAATCAAACTTAAAACCTCTCCTCGGGGTCACCTCCAAGGGTCCCTGGGTGCCTGGTACAATACCAGCCCCTATCCTCGGGTCCGAGTTTGTAGAGAGAGGGATCAAGAAGGACTTAGTCAAAACAGCAAGAGTACCTTGAACGTCGCGCAGCGTGCCGTGCAGACCGTCGATCGGATAAAGCTGAGAATGTGCTATATCGAAGCTCACTCAAAGAGCTTTAAAATAAGCCAAGTTGCTTCGCGAAAAGTTCTGCCATTACTAAGTTATGGCTCGGACAGCGTTTGCCTAGCGTTGGAGTGCTAGCATACTAGCGTTGACTCGGGTAGCATTCCGCCGTCGAATAGCGCAGAAACAAAACTCCAGCGAGGAAGGAATTCGCTTGAATCAATTGACTATATTCAGGTACAAACAGAGAAGGACTAAATAGTTCTAGCTAGCAAGGACCTTGGGAATCAACCTGGGAACAACCAGGGATGATCCCAAATAATTCCAAGCAACAGAACCAACCTGGCTGGACAAAATAGCAGGTGGTAGGTTGGTAAACAACCTCTGGTTCTGTTTTTCCAACCTGGGAAAACAACAACCAGGTTTAGGTTCTAAAAACAGAACCTGTTTTGTCTTTGCCCAACCAGCCAAATGCTGGTTCCGCTGGTTTCCCCTGGCCCTGTAGCATGCAGATACAGACAAAGAACATCCAACCTTCACCTAAATTGTACCTCTATAGTGCCTGCCCTGCTACACTATAGTCAACCAAGCAAAACAGTACAATTTCGAGTTGGATAGAACTGGATCTGCGTAATGAATTTAACCGAACAGCAAAGCTTCCATCTTGGGTTCCTTTGCGAGCTCGTCCTTTCTGCTTGCACTGTTCATAGCGCGTACAATGTTGTGCCGAAGCGCACATTGCGCGAGTACCTGTAAATGCATCAAGCGAAAATTGCGAAAGCAAACAAACACACGAACATTCCATTCACACCCAAATGCATTCGCACACGCATACTTGTACAAACAGACGGCAGGATGTCGTGCAATGTAAATTTGCACCCAACACACTCCCCCTCAGCCTGCCGGCTGCATCCCCATCATTCCATGCTAGTTCATGCTCATTCCACTCATGCGCACACAACGCCAATGAGGCTCATCCGCAAGCCTCTTGGTGAGAAAGTCTGCTGGCTGCTGGTGAGTCTTGATGTAGATCGGGTTCACCGTCCTCCTCTTCACCTCCTTACGCAGCCAGTGCCACTTGATACGCATGTGCTTGTTCAGCCCATGAAGCACAGCGTTCCTGGCCATCCCAAGAGCCCCCTTGCTATCACAAAACAGCGGCGTAGCAACTTTCTGCTCCTGGCCAATCTCCTCTAACAGCCTCCTCAGCCAAATCACCTCCTTCACCCCATGGAACATCGCCATGTACTCTGATTCTACGGAAGAGAGTGCCGTCTCCGTCTGCTTCTTGGACCTCCAACTAACAGGTCCACCCCCAACTACGCAGATGTATCCTCCCACAAATGAGGAATCCTCCTTCTCAGAAGCCCACGTAGCATCGGTAAAGCAAGTTAGAAAGAGCTTGCCTTCTCCAAGCCTCTCTCCCTTCTCTTTCAGCACCTCCACCCCTTTCTGCTTCACCTGTGCAGATGCGGAGTATTGAACTCCAATGCTTGGGTGAGAGTTCAGGTACTTCACCACACGCTCAGCTGCATCCACCTGCTCCTCTGATGGATTCTGCACCACCCTAGCCAGCTGCCCAACCGAGAAAGAGATGTCGGGCCTCGTATGAACTGCTACGTACAAGAGGCTGCCCACCAAGGACTGAAATTGCTGCTGCTCCTCGGCTTCAACCCCTTCATCCTCTGCAGCCTTCACAAGCTTGAATTTTGCTGGCAGGGGAGTTGCAACTTTGCGCTCATTCTCAATCCCATACTTCTCCCCCAGCTCCTTGATGAACTTCTCCTGGTGCAGCTTCAACCACCTGTGATCAGGATCCCTCTCCACGTGCATCCCGAGGTAGTACTTTACCTCCCCAAGGTTCTTGCACTTGAAGTTTTCCATCAGTTGCTGCTGCACTTTCTGGATCTCCTTCATGCTGCTGCTGAAGAGAAGAATATCGTCCACGTAGACCAGAAACAGCACCAGCTTCTCCCCCTCGCCCTTGAGAAAGAGGCTCTCATCACAGCTGCTGGTCCTGAATCCCATCTCCTCTAAAACAGCTGCCAACTTCTGGTACCAACAGCGTGGCGCCTGCTTCAAGCCGTAGATGGACTTGTTGAGCTTGCACACCCTGCCCGTACCATCCTCATACCCAGGCGGCTGCGTCATGTATACATCCTCCTCTAAAATCCCATTCAGGAATGCCGTTGAAATATCCATCTGAATGATGAATTTCCCACTAACAGCTGCATGTGCCAACAAGACACGGAGGGTAGGGGGTTTGGCAGTGGGAGCAAAGATCTCGTTGAAGTCCTGCTTCTCCTTCTGCATAAACCCCTTAGCCACCAACCTACTCTTGTAGATGGTAACCTGCCCCTTGTCGTCAGTGTTGATCCTTAGCACCCACTTGTATTTTACCGCTTTCTTTCCCTCAGGCAGCACCACTAGTTCCCAAGTCCCATTCTCTAGCAGGCTCTGGTACTCAGCATCCCTAGAAGCCAGCCACTTGTCCCTATCTGGTCCAACTAATGCCTCCTCCATGCTAGCTGGTTCCTCTGGTGCAGGGGCAAGAAAACAGTACGCAGGCTCATCCTCCTCATCCGGGTCATAGCCATGCGGTAGAATCAGCAATGCCTCTTCGGTCCCTGGCTGCTACTCTGCTGCATCAGTTCCTGCAGTCAGCTTCTTAGTAGCCATATGGGTACGTCCTGGCCTGGAGACGGGTGTCTCCCATCCCCTCATAACGACACCCTTCGGCTTCTTAGTTTTCCCCTGCTGCTGCTCTCCTCCCTTGGATCCAGCAGCTTCACTAGTGCTGCCGCCACTTTCCACACCATTTTCTCCATTTTCTCTCCATCACCATTTCCCGCAGCTGCCTCCTCTCCCTCCTCCCACACACTAGGAGTCAGGTCCAGCTGCATGGTGATCTGCTCCATCTGCTGGGACACCCGGGCCTCCGGCTGTTTCTCCCAGCTCCCATACATCATGCCCTTAATGAATTTCACATCCCTGCTGTCAAAAAACACACCCTTGGATGGTTCCCACAGCAGCCATCCCTTGCTCTCAGCAGCCAGCCCCAAATGCACACACCAGATTGCACTCGCCCCCAACTTACTGCGGTAGGTCTTGGGGACGTGGGCGACTGCCATGCAACCGAACACCCTCAGCATGTCCACCGGCGGCTTCCTCCCAAGCCACCTTTCCAACGGCACCCACGAGTCATCCCCAACCTTGGTGAGTACCCTGTTCCTAGCGACGGTAGCGTGCCGGACAGCATGAGGCCACATCGAATTGCTCAGCCCAGATTCTATGAGCAGAGCCCTAGCTGTCTCCAGAATTGTCCGGTTTGCCCGTTCTGCTACACCGTTGGACTGTGGGGTGTAAGCCATGGTCAGCTCCCTCTGGATGCCCTGCTTCTTGAGCCAAGCCGTCATCTCAGCTCCAAGGAACTCACCACCCCGGTCTGTCCTAATCCGCTTCACTACACACTCCGCCTGCTTCTCCACAAACGGCAACCAATAATCCCGTATCGTGGAGGCGGCGTGGTCCTTCTGCTTCAGCGGATACGCCCACATCAGCCTGCTCCAATCATCCACAATTGTAAGAAAATACCGCTCCCCCTTGTGCCCTTGCACCGGCAGCGGCCCCACCAAGTCCATGTGGACCAGCTCCAAAGGCTTCTTGCTCCTGCCAGCCACACTATGGAAAGGGAAACGGGTGAACTTTGAAAGCAAACAGATTTCACAATTGTCATCGGGTGGCTGTCCGTTCAGCTTCAAACCCTTGACGGCTCCATCCTTCTCCAGCTGCTTCAATAAGGGCATTGCCACATGCCCCAAGCGTCGGTGTGCCGTTGCCCAATCTGTCTCCCCAGATCTGGCCGACACTTTCACGCCAACCCCTCCAACGGCATTGCACTCCCCCTGGGATGCAGACCCCTCTCTAGCCTGCCCCCCACCGTGCCACGCCAACGCCGGCAGCTGCCACATGGATCTGTACACGTCCTTGCTCTCGTGCAGATCCCAAAGCACCCGATTGCCCAGCTGCCCCTTGTACGTGCGAGCCCCATCCGTGCTAGTGCTCACCCCAGCCTTGGCAAGCTTACGGAGGGAGATGAGGTTGGCCTTGAGGTCGGGAACGAGGAGAACGTCGTGCAGCACCACCGGCTTGCCATCCGCTCCCTTGAACGCAGCTCGTCCCGCACCAGCCACCTTCAGCGCGTGTCCAGAGGCGGAGCACACCTCATTGATCGGTGCAGCGCGCACGTCGTCCAGCAGGTCCTTGCGCGGCGTCATCGTCCATGCAGCGCCCGTGTCCAACACCCAATAGTCCAGGGGGTGCAGCTCTGCTCCAACCTTGGCAGATGCGTCTCCTTGCTTCCCCTTGTCTCCCACATGGAAGAATTGGCCCGCGGTGCGCTCCTTCTTCTCCGCACCACCGTTGCCCTTCAGGTTGTTGTCGGACGAATCAGCGACCATGTTGGCGCCGTTTTTCTGGTTCCTCCGCGCGCCGCCATCCTGGTGACGATTCTGGGGGGTCCATCCATCGGGTTTCTTATAGCACAAAAACCAGGGGTGCCCTTCCTTCTCACAATACCAGCAACTCCCTTTCATTTTGCCACCAGCACCCGACTTGCCCCCACGTCCAGATTTCGCACCGCGACCCCAACCGTACCTCCTTGTTGGTCGTTGGAGTCGTCGTCTTTCTTTGCACCGCGTCCAGCACCACCGAAGCCACGTCCTCTGCCACGTCGGCTCCCTTGCATCCCGTAGCCGCTGCTGCCGTCGTCTCCACCCCTCAGTTGGCGGCGACGGAAGTCCTCCTCCAGAATCTTCGTCCGCACCCACTCGAGCGTCCACAAGCTCTGGTTCTGCGGCAGGCTCAATCCGCTCGTAAATTGAAGCCACGATTCCGGCAGCAGCGAGAGCATCTTCTGTTGGTGTAAGGGCCTAATAAACTCAAGCTATTAGGACTTAATCAAACTTAAAACCTCTCCTCGGGGTCACCTCCAAGGGTCCCTGGGTGCCTGGTACAAGACCAGCCCCTATCCTCGGGTCCGAGTTTGTAGAGAGAGGGATCAAGAAGGACTTAGTCAAAACAGCAAGAGTACCTTGAACGTCGCGCAGCGTGCCGTGCAGACCGTCGGTCGGATTAAGCTGAGAATTCGCTATATCGAAGCTCGCTCCAAGAGCTTTAAAATGAGCCAAGTTGCCTCGCGAAAAGTTCTGCCATTACTAAGTTCTGGCTCGGACAGCGTTTGCCTAGCGTTGGAGTGCTAGCATAGTAGCGTTGACTCGGGTAGCATTCCGCCGTCGAATAGCGCAGAAACGAAATTCCAGCGAGGAAGGAATTCGCTTGAATCAATTTGACTATATTCAGGTACAAACAGAGAAGGATTAAATAGTTCTAGCTAGCAAGGACCTTGGGAATCAACCTGGGAACAACCAGGGATGATCCCAAATAATTCCAAGCAACAGAACCAACCTGGCTGGACAAAATAGCAGGTGGTAGGTTGGTAAACAACCTCTGGTTCTGTTTTTCCAACCTGGGAAAACAACAACCAGGTTCAGGTTCTAAAAACAGAACCTGTTTTGTCTTTGCCTAACCAGCCAAATGCTGGTTCCGCTGGTTTCCCCTGGCCTTGTAGCATGCAGATACAGACAAACAACATCCAACCTTCACCTAAATTGTACCCCTATAGTGCCTTCCCTGCTACACTATAGTTAACCAAACAAAACAGTACAATTTCGAGTTGGATAGAACTGAATCTGCGCAATCAACTCAACCGAACTGCAAAGCTTCCATCTTGGGTTCCTTTGCGAGCTCGTCCTTTCTGCTTGCACTGTTCATAGCGCGTACAATGTTGTGCCGAAGCGCACATTGCGCGAGTACCTGCAAATGCATCAAGCGAAAATTGCGAAAGCAAACAAACACACGAACATTCCATTCACACCCAAATGCATTCGCACACGCATACTCGTACAAACAGACGGCAGGATGTCGTGCAATGTAAATTTGTACCCAACACACTCCCCCTCAGCCTGCCGGCTGCATCCCCATCATTCCATGCTAGTTGATGCTCATTCCACTCATGCGCACACAACGCCAATGAGGCTCATCCGCAAGCCTCTTGGTGAGAAAGTCTGCTGGCTGCTGGTGAGTCTTGATGTAGATTGGATTCACCGTCCCCCTCTTCACCTCCTTACGCAGCCAGTGCCACTTGATACGCATGTGCTTGTTCAGGCCATGAAGCACAGCGTTCCTGGCCATCCCAAGAGCCCCCTTGCTATCACAAAACAGCGGCGTAGCAACTTTCTGCTCCTGGCCAATCTCCTCTAACAGCCTCCTCAGCCAAATCACCTCCTTCACCCCATGGAACATCGCCATGTACTCTGATTCTACGGAAGAGAGTGCCGTCTCCGTCTGCTTCTTGGACCTCCAACTAACAGGTCCTCCCCCAACTACGCAGATGTATCCTCCCACAGATGAGGAATCCTCCTTCTCAGAAGCCCATGTAGCATCGGTAAAGCAAGTGAGAAATAGCTTGCCTTCTCCAAGCCTCTCCCCCTTCTCTTTCAGCACCTCCACCCCTTTCTGCTTCACCTGTGCAGATGCGGAGTATTGAACTCCAATGCTTGGGTGAGAGTTCAGGTACTTCACCACACGCTCAGCTGCATCCACCTGCTCCTCTGATGGATTCTGCACCACCCTAGCCAGCTGCCCAACCGAGAAAGAGATGTCGGGCCTCGTGTGAACTGCTGCGTACAAGAGGCTGCCCACCAAGGACTGAAATTGCTGCTGCTCTTCAGCTTCAACCCCTTCATCCTCTGCAGCCTTCACAAGCTTGAATTCTGCTGGCAGGGGAGTTGCAACCTTGCGCTCATTCTCAATCCCATACTTCTCCCCCAGCTCCTTGATGAACTTCTCCTGGTGCAGCTTCAACCACCTGTGATCTGGATCCCTCTCCACGTGCATCCCGAGGTAGTACTTTACCTCCCCAAGGTTCTTGCACTTGAAGTTTTCCATCAGTTGCTGCTGCACTTTCTGGATCTCCTTCATGCTGCTGCTGAAGAGAAGAATGTCGTCCACATAGACCAGAAACAGCACCAGCTTCTCCCCCTCACCCTTGAGAAAGAGGCTCTCATCACAGCTGCTGGTCCTGAATCCCATCTCCTCTAAAACAGCTGCCAACTTCTGGTACCAGCAGCGTGGCGCCTGCTTCAAGCCGTAGATGGACTTGTTGAGCTTGCACACCCTGCCCGTACCATCCTCATACCCAGGCGGCTGCGTCATGTACACATCCTCCTCTAAAATCCCATTCAGGAATGCCGTTGAAATATCCATCTGAATGATGAATTTCCCACTAACAGCTGCATCTGCCAACAAGACACGGAGGGTAGGGGGTTTGGCAGTGGGAGCAAAGATCTCGTTGAAGTCCTGCTTCTCCTTCTGCATAAACCCCTTCGCCACCAGCCTACTCTTGTAGATGGTGACCTGCCCCTTGTCATCGGTCTTGATCCTCAGCACCCACTTGCATTGTATCGCTTTCTTCCCATCAGGCAGCACCACCAGATCCCATGTCCTATTCTCCAGCAGACTCTGGTACTCAGCATCCCTAGAAGCCAGCCACTTGTCCCTATCTGGTCCAGCTAATGCCTCCTCCATGCTAGCTGGTTCCTCTGGTGCAGGGGCAAGAAAACAGTACGCAGGCTCATCCTCCTCATCCGGGTCATAGCCATGAGGTAGAATCAGCAATGCCTCTTCGGTCCCTAGCTGCTGCTCTGCTGCATCAGTTCCTGCAGTCAGCTTCTTAGTAGCCATACGGGTACGTCCTGGCCTGGAGACGGGTGTCTCCCATCCCTTCATAACGACACCCTTCGGCTTCTTAGTTTTTCCCTGCTGCTTCTCTCCTCCCTCGGGTCCAGCAGCTCCACTAGTGCTGCCGCCAGTTTCCACACCATTTTCTCCACCAGCAGATGCCTCCTGTATCTTCTCTCCATCACCATTTCCAGCAGCTGCCTCCTCTCCTTCCTCCCACACACTAGGAGTCAGGTCCAGCTGCATGGTGATCTGCTCCATCTGCTGGGACACCCTTGCCTCCGGCTGTTTCTCCCAGCTCCCATACATCATGCCCTCAATGAATTTCACATCCCTGCTGTCAAACAACACACCCTTGGATGGTTCCCACAGCAGCCATCCCTTGCTCTCAGCAGCCAGCCCCAAATGCACACACCAGATTGCACTCGCCCCCAACTTACTGCGGTAGGTCTTGGGGACGTGGGCGACTGCCATGCAACCGAACACCCTCAGCATGTCCACCGGCGGCTTCCTCCCAAGCCACCTCTCCAACGGCACCCACGAGTCATCCCCAACCTTGGTGAGCACCCTGTTCCTAGCGACAGTGGCGTGCCGGACAGCATGAGGCCACATAGAATTGCTCAGCCCAGATTCTATGAGCAGCGCCCTAGCTGTCTCCAGAATGGTCCGGTTTGCCCGTTCTGCTACACCATTGGACTGTGGGGTATAAGCCGTGGTCAGCTCTCTCTGGATGCCCTGCTTCTTGAGCCAGGCCGTCATTTCAGCTCCAAGGAACTCACCACCCCGGTCTGTCCTAATCCGCTTCACTACACACTCCGCCTGCTTCTCCACGAATGGCAGCCAATCGTCCCGTATCGTGGAGGCGGCGTGGTCCTTCTGCTTCAGCGGATACGCCCACATCAGCCTGCTCCAGTCATCCACAATTGTAAGAAAATACCGCTCCCCCTTGTGCCCTTGCACCGGCAGCGGCCCCACCAAGTCCATGTGGACCAGCTCCAAAGGCTTCTTGCTCCTGCCAGCCACACTATGGAAAGGGAAACGGGTGAACTTTGAAAGCAAACAGATTTCACAGTTGTAATCGGGTGGCTGTCCGTTCAGCTTCAGACCCTTAACGGCTCCATCCTTCTCCAGCTGCTTCAGCAAAGGCATTGCCACATGCCCTAAGCGCCGGTGTGCCGTTGCCCAATCTGTCTCCCCAGATCTGGCCGACACTTTCACACCAACCCCTCCAACGGCGTTGCACTTCCCCTGGGATGCAGACCCCTCTCCAGCCTGCCCCCCACCATGCCACGCCAGGGCCGGCAGCTGCCACATAGATCTGTACACGTCCTTGCTCTCGTGCAGATCCCAAAGCACCCGATTGCCCAGCTTCCCCTTATAAGTGCGTGCCCCATCCGTGTTGGTGTTCACCCCAGCCTTGCCAAGCTTACGGAGGGAGATAAGGTTGGCCTTCAGGTCGGGGACGAAGAGAACGTCGTGCAGCACCACCGGCTTGCCATCCGCTCCCTTAAACGCAGCTCGTCCCGCACCAGCCACCTTCAACATGTGTCCAGAGGCGGAGCACACTTCATTGATCGGTGCAGCTCGTACTTCGTCCAGCAGGTCCTTGCGCGGCGTCATCGTCCAAGCAGCGCCTGTGTCCAACACCCAATAGTCTAGGGGGTGCAGCTCTGCTCCAACTTTGGCAGAGGCGTCTCCTTGCTCCCCCTTGTCTCCCACATGGAAGAATTGGCCCGCGGTGCGCTCCTTCTTCTTCTCCGCACCGCCGTTGCCCTTCGGGTTGTTGTCGGACGAATCAGCGACCATGTTGGCACCGTTTTTCTGGTTCCTCCGCGCGCCGCCATCCTGGTGACGATTCTGGGGGGTCCATCCATCGGGTTTCTTATAGCACAAAAACCAGGGGTGCCCTTCCTTCTCACAATACCAGCAACTCCCTTTCATTTTGCCACCAGCACCCGACTTGCCCCCACGTCCAGATTTCGCACCGCGACCCCAACCGGTACCTCCTTGTTGGTCGTTGGAGTCGTCGTCTTTCTTTGCACCGCGTCCAGCACCACCAAAGCCACGTCCTCTGCCACGTCGGCTCCCTTGCATCCCGTAGCTGCTGCTGCCGTCGTCTCCACCCCTCAATTGGCGGCGACGGAAGTCCTCCTCCAGAATCTTCGTCCGCACCCACTCGAGCGTCCACAAGCTCTGGTTCTGCGGCAGGCTCAATCCGCTCGTAAATTGAAGCCACGATTCCGGCAGCAGCGAGAGCATCTTCAAGCACTTGGTCTGCTCCGGGTAGGTGATTCCCGCGGTCGCCAACTTCGCGTAGAGGTCGCGCATCTTGTCCAGGACTGGTTGCACCGGCTCTCCCTCGCTCAGGCGCAACGCGGACAGCTCCCTCTCCAGCATCAACGTTGCGACAACGGAGGTCGGGGCGTGCAGCTCCTTCAACACGGTCCACGCCTTCGGACCGCATTCAACCTCCGGCAGCAGGTGCATGACGTGGTGACGCTGGTTCAGCTCCAAACTCTGCGACATCAAATAGTAGCCAGCCGAGGAGCGCTCGTCCCAATCTTCCTGCAGCGTGGGGTCACTCGGTCTAGGCTCCTCCCCAATCATTAGTTTCAGCAAACCGATCTGACGGAAATATAATTGCATTTTCCAGGCCCAATCATCATAGCCCTCACCATTGAACTTCTCGACGGTGAAATTCTTCAGCACCTCCTTGACAAGCGAGCCCTGGTTTGTTCGCGCTCCCCTTGGCGCTGAAAGACCAGAATCTTGGCTGCCGCTACGATCTTGGGCTGAAGATTCACCAGCTCCCGCCGAGGTGTTGCCCGCCATAGCTACCTATAACGAGGATCACTATAACGCAGCTCTGATACCAGCTTGTTGGTGTAAGGGCCTAATAAACTCAAGCTATTAGGACTTAATCAAACTTAAAACCTCTCCTCGGGGTCACCTCCAAGGGTCCCTGGGTGCCTGGTACAAGACCAGCCCCTATCCTCGGGTCCGAGTTTGTAGAGAGAGGGATCAAGAAGGACTTAGTCAAAACAGCAAGAGTACCTTGAACGTCGCGCAGCGTGCCGTGCAGACCGTCGGTCGGATTAAGCTGAGAATTCGCTATATCGAAGCTCGCTCCAAGAGCTTTAAAATGAGCCAAGTTGCCTCGCGAAAAGTTCTGCCATTACTAAGTTCTGGCTCGCATGGCTCGGACAGCGTTTGCCTAGCGTTGGAGTGCTAGCATAGTAGCGTTGACTCGGGTAGCATTCCGCCGTCGAATAGCGCAGAAACGAAATTCCAGCGAGGAAGGAATTCGCTTGAATCAATTTGACTATATTCAGGTACAAACAGAGAAGGATTAAATAGTTCTAGCTAGCAAGGACCTTGGGAATCAACCTGGGAACAACCAGGGATGATCCCAAATAATTCCAAGCAACAGAACCAACCTGGCTGGACAAAATAGCAGGTGGTAGGTTGGTAAACAACCTCTGGTTCTGTTTTTCCAACCTGGAAAAACAACAACCAGGTTCAGGTTCTAAAAACAGAACCTGTTTTGTCTTTGCCTAACCAGCCAAATGCTGGTTCCGCTGGTTTCCCCTGGCCTTGTAGCATGCAGATACAGACAAACAACATCTAACCTTCACCTAAATTGTACCCCTATAGTGCCTTCCCTGCTACACTATAGTTAACCAAACAAAACAGTACAATTTCGAGTTGGATAGAACTGAATCTGCGCAATCAACTCAACCAAACTGCAAAGCTTCCATCTTGGGTTCCTTTGCGAGCTCGTCCTTTCTGCTTGCACTGTTCATAGCGCGTACAATGTTGTGCCGAAGCGCACATTGCGCGAGTACCTGCAAATGCATCAAGCGAAAATTGCGAAAGCAAACAAACACACGAACATTCCATTCACACCCAAATGCATTCGCACACGCATACTCGTACAAACAGACGGCAGGATGTCGTGCAATGTAAATTTGTACCCAACATCTTCAAGCACTTGGTCTGCTCCGGGTAGGTGATTCCCGCGGTCGCCAACTTCGCGTAGAGGTCGCGCATCTTGTCCAGGACTGGTTGCACCGGCTCTCCCTCGCTCAGGCGCAACGCGGACAGCTCCCTCTCCAGCATCAACGTTGCGACAACGGAGGTCGGGGCGTGCAGCTCCTTCAACACGGTCCACGCCTTCGGACCGCATTCAACCTCCGGCAGCAGGTGCATGACGTGGTGACGCTGGTTCAGCTCCAAACTCTGCGACATCAAATAGTAGCCAGCCGAGGAGCGCTCGTCCCAATCTTCCTGCAGCGTGGGGTCACTCGGTCTAGGCTCCTCCCCAATCATTAGTTTCAGCAAACCGATCTGACGGAAATATAATTGCATTTTCCAGGCCCAATCATCATAGCCCTCACCATTGAACTTATCGACGGTGAAATTCTTCAGCACCTCCTTAACAAGCGAGCCCTGGTTTGTTCGCGCTCCCCTTGGCGCTGAAAGACCAGAATCTTGGCTGCCGCTACGATCTTGGGCTGAAGATTCACCAGCTCCCGCCGAGGTGTTGCCCGCCATAGCTACCTATAACGAGGATCACTATAACGCAGCTCTGATACCAGCTTGTTGGTGTAAGGGCCTAATAAACTCAAGCTATTAGGACTTAATCAAACTTAAAACCTCTCCTCGGGGTCACCTCCAAGGGTCCCTGGGTGCCTGGTACAAGACCAGCCCCTATCCTCGGGTCCGAGTTTGTAGAGAGAGGGATCAAGAAGGACTTAGTCAAAACAGCAAGAGTACCTTGAACGTCGCGCAGCGTGCCGTGCAGACCGTCAGTCGGATTAAGCTGAGAATTCGCTATATCGAAGCTCGCTCCAAGAGCTTTAAAATGAGCCAAGTTGCCTCGCGAAAAGTTCTGCCATTACTAAGTTATGGCTCGGACAGCGTTTGCCTAGCGTTGGAGTGCTAGCATACTAGCGTTGACTCGGGTAGCATTCCGCCGTCGAATAGCGCAGAAACGAAATTCCAGCGAGGAAGGAATTCGCTTGAATCAATTTGACTATTTTCAGGTACAAACAGAGAAGGATTAAATAGTTCTAGCTAGCAAGGACCTTGGGAATCAACCTGGGAACAACCAGGGATGATCCCAAATAATTCCAAGCAACAGAACCAACCTGGCTGGATAAAATAGCAGGTGGTAGGTTGGTAAAAAACCTCTGGTTCTGTTTTTCCAACCTGGGAAAACAACAACCAGGTTCAGGTTCTAAAAACAGAACCTGTTTTATCTTTGCCCAACCAGCCAAATGCTGGTTCCGCTGGTTTCCCCTGGCCTTGTAGCATGCAGATACAGACAAACAACATCCAACCTTCACCTAAATTGTACCCCTATAGTGCCTTCCCTGCTACAATATAGTTAACCAAACAAAACAGTACAATTCCGAGTTGGATAGAACTGAATCTGCGCAATCAACTCAACCGAACTGCAAAGCTTCCATCTTGGGTTCCTTTGCGAGCTCGTCCTTTCTGCTTGCACTGTTCATAGCGCGTACAATGTTGTGCAGAAGCGCACATTGCGCGAGTACCTGCAAATGCATCAAGCGAAAAATGCGAAAGCAAACAAACACACGAATACACCATTCACACGCAAATGCATTCGCACACGCATACTCGTACAAACAGACGGCAGGATGTCGTGCAATGTGCATTTGCACCCAACACCTTGCATCCCGTAGCCGCTGCTGCCGTCGTCTCCACCCCTCAGTTGGCGGCGACGGAAGTCCTCCTCCAGAATCTTCGTCCGCACCCACTCGAGCGTCCACAAGCTCTGGTTCTGCGGCAGGCTCAATCCGCTCGTAAATTGAAGCCACGATTCTGGCAGCAGCGAAAGCATCTTCAAGCACTTGGTCTGCTCCGGGTAGGTGATTCCCGCGGTCGCCAACTTCGCGTAGAGGTCGCGCATCTTGTCCAGGACTGGTTGCACCGGCTCTCCCTCGCTCAGGCGCAACGCGGACAGCTCCCTCTCCAGCATCAACGTTGCGACAACGGAGGTCGGGGCGTGCAGCTCCTTCAACACGGTCCACGCCTTCGGACCGCATTCAACCTCCGGCAGCAGGTGCATGACGTGGTGACGCTGGTTCAGCTCCAAACTCTGCGACATCAAATAGTAGCCAGCCGAGGAGCGCTCGTCCCAATCTTCCTGCAGCGTGGGGTCACTCGGTCTAGGCTCCTCCCCAATCATTAGTTTCAGCAAACCGATCTGACGGAAATATAATTGCATTTTCCAGGCCCAATCATCATAGCCCTCACCATTGAACTTCTCGACGGTGAAATTCTTCAGCACCTCCTTGACAAGCGAGCCCTGGTTTGTTCGCGCTCCCCTTGGCGCTGAAAGACCAGAATCTTGGCTGCCGCTACGATCTTGGGCTGAAGATTCACCAGCTCCCGCCGAGGTGTTGCCCGCCATAGCTACCTATAACGAGGATCACTATAACGCAGCTCTGATACCAGCTTGTTGGTGTAAGGGCCTAATAAACTCAAGCTATTAGGACTTAATCAAACTTAAAACCTCTCCTCGGGGTCACCTCCAAGGGTCCCTGGGTGCCTGGTACAAGACCAGCCCCTATCCTCGGGTCCGAGTTTGTAGAGAGAGGGATCAAGAAGGACTTAGTCAAAACAGCAAGAGTACCTTGAACGTCGCGCAGCGTGCCGTGCAGACCGTCGGTCGGATTAAGCTGAGAATTCGCTATATCGAAGCTCGCTCCAAGAGCTTTAAAATGAGCCAAGTTGCCTCGCGAAAAGTTCTGCCATTACTAAGTTCTGGCTCGGACAGCGTTTGCCTAGCGTTGGAGTGCTAGCATACTAGCGTTGACTCGGGTAGCATTCCGCCGTCGAATAGCGCAGAAACGAAATTCCAGCGAGGAAGGAATTCGCTTGAATCAATTTGACTATTTTCAGGTACAAACAGAGAAGGATTAAATAGTTCTAGCTAGCAAGGACCTTGGGAATCAACCTGGGAACAACCAGGGATGATCCCAAATAATTCCAAGCAACAGAACCAACCTGGCTGGAAAAAATAGCAGGTGGTAGGTTGGTAAACAACCTCTGGTTCTGTTTTTCCAACCTGGGAAAACAACAACCAGGTTCAGGTTCTAAAAAAAGAACCTGTTTTGTCTTTGCCCAACCAGCCAAATGCTGGTTCCGCTGGTTTCCCCTGGCCTTGTAGCATGCAGATACAGACAAACAACATCCAACCTTCACCTAAATTGTACCCCTATAGTGCCTTCCCTGCTACAATATAGTTAACCAAACAAAACAGTACAATTCCGAGTTGGATAGAACTGAATCTGCGCAATCAACTCAACCGAACTGCAAAGCTTCCATCTTGGGTTCCTTTGCGAGCTCGTCCTTTCTGCTTGCACTGTTCATGGCGCGTACAATGTTGTGCCGAAGCGCACATTGCGCGAGTACCTGCAAATGCATCAAGCGAAAAATGCGAAAGCAAACAAACACACGAATACACCATTCACACGCAAATGCATTCGCACACGCATACTCGTACAAACAGACGGCAGGATGTCCTGCAATGTGCATTTGCACCCAACACCTTGCATCCCGTAGCCGCTGCTGCCGTCGTCTCCACCCCTCAGTTGGCGGCGACGGAAGTCCTCCTCCAGAATCTTCGTCCGCACCCACTCGAGCGTCCACAAGCTCTGGTTCTGCGGCAGGCTCAATCCGCTCGTAAATTGAAGCCACGATTCTGGCAGCAGCGAGAGCATCTTCAAGCACTTGGTCTGCTCCGGGTAGGTGATTCCCGCGGTCGCCAACTTCGCGTAGAGGTCGCGCATCTTGTCCAGGACTGGTTGCACCGGCTCTCCCTCGCTCAGGCGCAACGCGGACAGCTCCCTCTCCAGCATCAACGTTGCGACAACGGAGGTCGGGGCGTGCAGCTCCTTCAACACGGTCCACGCCTTCGGACCGCATTCAACCTCCGGCAGCAGGTGCATGACGTGGTGACGCTGGTTCAGCTCCAAACTCTGCGACATCAAGTAGTAGCCAGCCGAGGAGCGCTCGTCCCAATCTTCCTGCAGCGTGGGGTCACTCGGTCTAGGCTCCTCCCCAATCATTAGTTTCAGCAAACCGATCTGACGGAAATATAATTGCATTTTCCAGGCCCAATCATCATAGCCCTCACCATTGAACTTCTCGACGGTGAAATTCTTCAGCACCTCCTTGACAAGCGAGCCCTGGTTTGTTCGCGCTCCCCTTGGCGCTGAAAGACCAGAATCTTGGCTGCCGCTACGATCTTGGGCTGAAGATTCACCAGCTCCCGCCGAGGTGTTGCCCGCCATAGCTACCTATAACGAGGATCACTATAACGCAGCTCTGATACCAGCTTGTTGGTGTAAGGGCCTAATAAACTCAAGCTATTATGACTTAATCAAACTTAAAACCTCTCCTCGGGGTCACCTCCAAGGGTCCCTGGGTGCCTGGTACAAGACCAGCCCCTATCCTCGGGTCCGAGTTTGTAGAGAGAGGGATCAAGAAGGACTTAGTCAAAACAGCAAGAGTACCTTGAACGTCGCGCAGCGTGCCGTGCAGACCGTCGGTCGGATTAAGCTGAGAATTTGCTATATCGAAGCTCGCTCCAAGAGCTTTAAAATGAGCCAAGTTGCCTCGCGAAAAGTTCTGCCATTACTAAGTTACGGCTCGGACAGCGTTTGCCTAGCGTTGGAGTGCTAGCATACTAGCGTTGACTCGGGTAGCATTCCGCCGTCGAATAGCGCAGAAACGAAATTCCAGCGAGGAAGGAATTCGCTTGAATCAATTTGACTATATTCAGGTACAAACAGAGAAGGATTAAATAGTTCTAGCTAGCAAGGACCTTGGGAATCAACCTGGGAACAACCAGGGATGATCCCAAATAATTCCAAGCAACAGAACCAACCTGGCTGGACAAAGTAGCAGGTGGTAGGTTGGTAAACAACCTCTGGTTCTGTTTTTCCAACCTGGGAAAACAACAACCAGGTTCAGGTTCTAAAAACAGAACCTGTTTTGTCTTTGCCCAACCAGCCAAATGCTGGTTCCGCTGGTTTCCCCTGGCCTTGTAGCATGCAGATACAGACAAACAACATCCAACCTTCACCTAAATTGTACCCCTATAGTGCCTTCCCTGCTACACTATAGTTAACCAAACAAAACAGTACAATTTCGAGTTGGATAGAACTGAATCTGCGCAACCAACTCAACCGAACTGCAAAGCTTCCATCTTGGGTTCCTTTGCGAGCTCCTCCTTTCTGCTTGCACTGTTCATAGCGCATACAATGTTGTGCCGAAGCGCACATTGCGCGAGTACCTGCAAATGCATCAAGCGAAAAATGCGAAAGCAAACAAACACACGAACACACCATTCACACGCAAATGCATTCGCACACGCATACTCGTACAAACAGACGGCAGGATGTCGTGCAATGTGCATTTGCACCCAACAGACAGAGGGACGCCGAGCTGTTGGCCGTCGAGTAGCAGGGCGTCAACTTGGTGACGCCGACTTCGGGTAGCCAACTCTGGGGGTCGGGTGACAACTGTGCTGCTCGACGAGGAGTGACGTCGACCTGGAGCTGGTCGACCAGGGGTAGTGGTCGACCTGGTGAGGTCGACTGGAGGTGGCCGTCGACTTGGGAGGTCGACGGGCACATACAGGAGCAGCTGGTCGACATGGTTGCCCGGTCGACCAGGTTACCTGGGTGGCGAGGTTCTGCAGAAGAGTGCGACGGTCGACCAGGTGGTGTTGGCGAGGACGACCTCGGTGGTGGTATCCCGAGGTCGACGTGGCTGAACAGAAGCGTTGTCAGCACGAAGTTGACTTGGTGTGTGCGCTGTGCAGGTGACGAGGCACTGCACGCCAATCATCTGCGTGCACCTGCGGTTTTGCCCTGTGAATGCACAAGTGCTAGAGAACGACCAAGTGAACCAACACTACGGTCACTTCCACCCCGTGCCTAGCCCGTAGTCTAGCTCCCGTTGTAGCAGTTATCTTCGCATGGTGCGGTGAGCGTGGACGGCACACGACTTACCTTTCAGTCTAGTCGACTTAGTTGCACCTTACCTAAGTTGTTCGTAGGCCGGCAGTTGTGTGGTAGTCACTATGGTAGGCGCCGTAGGTGACACGGGGGTGGTGGACACCCTGGAGGCACGGCTGGAGAGCGCGAGGAGACGCCATGAGGCGAAGGAGTTCGGCGACCTCCCCTGGGCGGTCGTCGAGGCTGGCATCCGCTCCGTGTGGGCGACGGAGCACCCTCCTTCTCGGCCTGCATCTCCTCGACCGGTGAACACCGAGGGCGGCGTCGACGTGGGCGTCAACGCCGGTGGTGACCAAGTCGGCAGCAGTGCGGGAGGCACGTCGTCGAGGCAGCGTGGAGTGACACACGCAGGTGAAGTCAGCGGCGTTCAGGCGTGAGGAATGCAATCGTTGGCGGCTGCAGGCTCCTCGCAGGGCGACGTCGGAGGACGTCGAAATGGTTTGGCACCAATGTCGGCGACCCACGTGACTGTGGGAGGAATTGCGCCGAGCTACGGCTACTTCAAGTTTATGTCGGACAGAATCTCGGTGACCCCCCTGCTTGTTGGTCAATTTGACATTCTCACCTGGAAGGAAGCCATCGAGCCCCAGCTGGAGATGGCCGGGCTGATGGGCTTCGCCGCCGGCACCGTGGCCACGCCATCGGAGGACTACCTCGATGTGCGTGCAGAGTTCCGCATTTTGCAGCTGCTGACCTTCACGGTCATCTCGCGGTGCTGCTCGCCGGGCGTGCAGATCGCCCTGAAGTCGTGCAGGGACTACATCAACGCCGGCCACCGGGCGTGGCATTTCATCGAGTCAACTTACCAGGTCACCGACGACTTGTTCATCGGCCAGCTTGAGGAGCAGCTGTCATACCTGTGGATGGGCGACCAGGAGACGGCGACCGACTACTGCAACCGGGCTCGGCGGATCGTAGCCACCATGAGGATGGCCATCGTGCAGTACTCGACTGCCTCGTACGTCACGCACGTCATGAAGGGGCTCCCGAGCAGCTAAAACCTGCTGAAGCGGCTGTTGATGGCGCCGAGCACGCGGGCGACGCTCAACGAGGACACTTTGACCTCTAGAACAGAAAAACTATGTCGCCCCGGCGAAGCACGGTGGGCGACCGGGGCAGCATGGGCAGTCTGGCGGCGGTGGTAGCAGCGGGTCGAAGCCGGCGAAGGACGCCAACAAGCAGAAGTCGGCCAAGGATGGCAGTCGCGGAGGAGGAAGTCGGCGTCGGGAGTGCTGGAACTGCCGCAGCCCCGACCACCTTTCCGTCGAGCCCCGATCGCAGTGATTCCGATGACGATGACGCCAAGGGAGGCTGTGGAAGGTTGGCCAGCCGTCGTCCGCGCCGAGGAAACCAGCCACGCAAGGAGAAGCAGTCCAACAAGTTGACCTCGACGAAGGACGTCGACTCTTCTGCTGGCGGCAAGGAGGCGTCGTGCTCGCTGGTCGGCGTCGTGGAGCCGACCGTCTCGCTGGCGCCGGAGGCTGGCGAGGACTTCCAGGCAGTGGCGGCAGCTGTGCAGGCGAACCCGGCCGTGGGCCTGCTCGACAGCGGCTGTTCGCACCACCTGATTGGGATGAAGGAGACCTTCGTCAACTTGGGCCGAGTGGCGACGTGAAGCGTGTGCGGCTTCAATAGGGTGCTGCAGGACGTCCAAGGTCGTGGCACCGTTGCACAGCAGGGAGACGCCGGAAAGCGGGTGCTTATCCCCGACGTGCTGTACATCCGGGGCGTGGCGGCCAACCTGCCGTCGGCCGGTCAGCTGAAAGAGAACGGTGTTAAGATGCATGAAGACGACGATGGGATGCTGCTTGTCTCGGCAACAAGCGACGTGCTTGGTCGGGCAACGTATTCCGGCCAGGTACTCTGCACCAACGTACGTCCCTGCTCGGCGACGAACGCAGCAGATGTGGTGACTCTGCGGGCGATCGTCTCGGCGACGAAGTCGACGCCTGACAGGCTGCACTCGAGGCTTGTGCACGTCAGCATGGACACCATCCGGAGTTCAGCAAAGCACGAGGTCGCCACTGGGCTGGACCTCAAGTCGGCGTCTGGAGCAGACTCACGGTTTGTCTCGTGCGTCGGCGGGAAGCTGGCGCGGCACACCTTCCCCGACCAGGGCTCTGACGCCGACGACGTGCTGGCGGTCGTACACGTCGACCTGTACGGGCCATTCCGCGTGGCCGTTAAGGACGGCAGCTTGTACTTCTTGCTGCTGAAGGACCGCAAGACCCGCTACGTGTGGGTGAGACCGGTCGCTAAGAAGTCCGGCGTGCTGCGAGAGTTCCAGCAGTGGCTGGTGCTGGTCGAGCGGCAGGCGAATATGTCGGTGTTGCAGCTGCATTCTGACCGGGGAGGGGAGTTCCTCGGGAAGGACTTCACTGCTTTCATGGACGGAAAGGGGATCCTTCACGACCTCACCTGACCGTACACCCCGCAGCAGAACGGCATGGCGGAGCGGGAGATGCGGACAGTGGTGGAGTTGGTGCGGACAATGCGCTACACATGGGCGTACAGCACCACTGGTGGCACCTCGCTTTGCGGCAGGCCGTGGGTTCGCAACTGTCTGGAGAGGTCGACGCTGCCGCCGGGGACGACGCCGTACCAGCTGCTGACCGGGACGAAGACTGACTTGTCGATGGCGCGAGTATAGGGCTGTATGGCACAGTTCCTCGTCCCCGAGCAGCAGCGTGGTGGGAAGCTGAAGCCGAAGGCCAAGTGGGGTCTTGACCCCGGCATGTCCGCGGAGAGCAAGGGCTGGGAGCTCCTCGACATCGCCGACAACCGGGTGGTCACCACGTCGGACGTGGTGTTCTACGAGACCATGTCGCTCGAGGTGTGGAAGTCGGAGCGGGCCGGCGTTGGGGCGGACGCCGCTGACCATGCCAACAAATACCTCGACGGCAACGCTCCCTCTACTCGCCGAGGTCGGTGAGCTTGCTGATGAGGACGCTGAGGTCGTCCACCTTTCTTCCTCTTCCCCTCCCTTCGTCGCAGACCTGGGTGGGCTGACTTCGGTGTCGGCCTCCGCGATGATTGGAGCAGTGGGGCGTCGCCTATGGCGCCGGCTAAGTACATCGCCGGTGGCCGACGTCACATCCAGCAAGTCAGCCTGGAAATGAAATCGACAGCGGGGCAGTCGGGGAAGTAGCAGAGCGAGCAGGTGCAGCCAACAGGGGAGCAGGCAGCAACGCGGCCGGTCGACCAAGGAGCAGTCGGCGACCTGGCAGTCGGCAGGGGAGCCGACCACAAGGGAGAAGTCGGCCTGTACGCTGACCAATGTGCAACAGGACGAGGAGGGCAGCGAAGCCGATGACGATGGAGAGGACGCCGAGGATGTTGGGTGCAAATTGACTTTGCACGACATCCTGCCGTCTGTTTGTATGAGTATGCGTGTGCGAATGCATTTGCGTGTGAATGGTGTGTTCATGTGTTTGTTTGCTTTCGCAATTTTCGCTTGAAGCATTTGCAGGTACTCGCGCAATGTGCGCTTCGGCACAACATTGTACGCGCCATGAACAGTGCAAGCAGAAAGGACGAGCTCACAAAGGAACCCAAGATGGAAGCTTTGCAGTTCGGTTGAGTTGATTGCGCAGATTCAGTTCTATCCAACTTGAAATTGTACTATTTTGTTTGGTTGACTATAGTGTAGCAGGGCAGGCACTATAGGGCACAATGTAGGTGAAGGTTGGATGTTGTTTGTCTGTATCTGCATGCTACAAGGCCAGGGGAAACCAGCAGAACCAGCATTTGGCTGGTTGGGCAAAGACAAAACAGGTTCTGTTTTTAGAACCTGAACTTGGTTGTTGTTTTCCCAGGTTGGAAAAACAGAACCAGAGGTTGTTTACCAACCTACCACCTGCGATTTGTCTAGGCAGGTTGGTTCTGTTGCTTGGAATTATTTGGGATCATCTCTGGTTGTTCCCAGGTTGATTCCCAAAGTCCTTGCTAGCTAGAACTATTTATTCTTTCTCTGTTTGTACCTGGATATAGTCAGTTGATTCAAATGGATTCCTTCCTTGCTGGAATTTCGTTTCTACGCGGTTCGATGGCGGAATGCTACCCGAGTCAACGCTAGTACGCTAGCACTCCAACGCTAGGCAAACGCTGTCCGAGCCATAACTTCGTAGTGTCAGAATTTTTTGCGAGGCAACTTGGCTTATTTGTAAGCGCTAGAAGCAAGCTTCGATATAGCAAATTCTCAGCTTAATCCGATCGACGGTCTGCACGGCACGCTGCGCGACGTTCAAGGTACTCTTGTTATTTTGGCTAAGTTATTCTCGGTTCCTCTCTCTACAAACTCGGACCCGAAGATAGGGGCTGGTCTTGTACCAGGCACCCAGGGACCCTTGGAGGTGACCCCGAGGAGAGGTATTTAGTTTGATTAAGTTTTAATAGCTTGTGTTTATTAGGCCCTTACACCAACAAGCTGGTATCAGAGCTACGTTATAGTGATCCTCGTTATAGGTAGCTATGGCGGGCAACACCTCGGCGGGAGCTGGTGAATCTTCAGCCCAAGATCGTAGCGGCAGCCAAGATTCTGGTGTTTCGGCGCCAAGGGGAGCGCGAACAAGCCAGGGCTCGCTGATCAAGGAGGTGCTGAAAAACTTCACCGTCGAGAAGTTCAATGGTGAGGGCTATGATGATTGGGCCTGGAAAATGCAACTATATTTCCGTCAGATCGGTTTGCTGAAACTAATGATTGGGGAGAAGCGTAGACCGAGTGAACTCTAGCCTTTCCCTTCAGGAAGATTGGGACGAGCGCGCCTCGGCTGGCTACTATTTGATGTCGCAAAGTTTGGAGCTGAACCAGCGTCTCCATTTCATGCACCTGCTGCCGGAGGTTGAGTGCGGTCCGAAGGCATGGACCGTGTTGAAGGAGCTGCACCGCTACGCTCATGATGGAGAGGGAGCTGTCCGCGTTGCGCTTGAGCGAGGGAGAGCCGGTGCAACCTGTTCTGGACAAGATGCGCGACCTCTACGCGAAGTTGGCGATCGCGGGAATCACCTACCTGGAGCAGACCAAGTGCCTGAAGATGCTATCGCTGCTGCCGGAATTGGTGCTTCAATTCACGAGCGGATTGAGTCTGCCGCAGAACCAGAGCTTGTGGACGCTCGATTGGGTGCCGACAAAGAGATTCTGGAGGAGGACTTCCATCGCCGCCAACTGAGGGGTGGAGACAACGGCAGCAGCGGCTATGGGATGCAAGGGAGCCGACGTGGCAGAGGACGTGGCTTTGGTGGTGCTGGGCGCGGTGCAAAGAAGGACGACGACTCCAACGACCAACAAGGAGGTACCGGTTGGGGTCGCGGTGCAAAATCTGGACGTGGGGGCAAATCGGGTGCTGGTGGCAAAATGAAAGGGAGTTGCTGGTATTGTGAGAAGGAAGGGCATCCCTGGTTTTTGTGCTATAAGAAACCCGATGGATGGACCCCCCAGAATCGTCACCAGGATGGCGGCGCGCGGAGGAACCAGAAAAACGGCGCCAACATGGTCGCTGATTCGTCCGACAACAACCCGAAGGGCAACGGCGGTGCGGAGAAGAAGAAGGAGCGCACCGCGGGCCAATTTTTCCATGTGGGAGACAAGGGGGAGCAAGGAGACGCATCTGCCAAGGTTGGAGCAGAGCTGCATCCCCTGGACTTTTGGGTGTTGGAAACGGGTGCTTCTCCGCCTCTGGACACATGTTGAAGGTGGCTGGTGCGGGACGAGCTGCGTTTAAGGGAGCGGATGGCAAGCCAGTGGTGCTGCACAACGTTCTCCTCATTCCCAAACTAAAGGCCAACTTAATCTCGCTCCGTAAGCTTGGCAAGATTGGGGTGAACACCAACACGGATGGGGCTCGCACTTATAAGGGGCAGCTGGGGTGCTTTGGGATCTGCATGAGAGTAAGGACGTGTACAGATCCATATGGCAGCTGACTGCGTTGGCGTGGCACGGTGGGGGGCAGGCTGGAGAGGGGTCTGCATCCCAGGGGGAGTGCAACGCCGTTGGAGGAGTTGGTGTGAAAGTGTCGGCCAGATCTGGGGAGACGGATTGGGCAACGGCACACCGACGCTTGGGGCATGTGGCAATGCCTTTGCAGAAGTAGCTGGAGAAGTTAGGGTCTATTATAGAGACAGCTAGGGCGCTGCTCATAGAATCTGGGCTTGGCAACTCCATGTGGCCTCACGCTGTCCGGCACGCTACCGTCGCTAGGAACAGGGTACTCACCAAGGTTGGGGATGACTCGTGGGTGCCGTTGGAAAGGTGGCTTTGGAGGATGCCGGCGGTGGAAAGGTGGCTTTGAGGGTGTTTGGCTCCATGGCAGTTGCCCACGTCCCCAAGACCTACCGCAGTAAGTTGGGGGCGAATGCAATCTGGTGTGTGCATTTGGGGCTGGCTGCTGAAAGCAAGGGATGGCTGCTGTAGGAACCATCCAAGGGTGTGTTGTTTGACAGCAGGGATGTGAAATTCATTGAGGGCATGATGTATGGGAGCTGGGAGAAACAGCCGGAGGCAAGGATGTCCCAGCAGATGGAGCAGATCACCATGCAGCTGGACCTGACTCCTAGTATGTGGGAGGAGGGAGAGGAGGCAGCTGCGGGGAATGGTGATGGAGAGAAGGTACAGGAGGTAGCTGCTGGTGGTGTGGAAACTGGCGGCAGCACTAGTGGAGCTGCTGGATCCGAGGGAAGAGTAGGGGAAAATTAAGAAGCCAAAGAGTGTCGTTATGAAGGGATGGGAGACACCCGTCTCCAGGCCAGGACGTACCCGTATGGCTACTAAGAAGCTGACTGCAGGATCAGGTGTAGCGGAGCAGCAGCTTGGGACCGAGGAGGCAATGCTGATTCTACCTCATGGCTATGACCCGGATGAGGAGGATGAACCTGCCTACTGTTTTCTTGCCCCTGCACTAGTGCAACCAGCTAGCATGGAGGAGGCATTAGCTGGACCAGACAGGAAGAAGCGGCTGGTTTCTAGGGATGCTGAGTACCAGAGCCTGCTAGAGAATGGGACATGGGATCTGGTGGTGCTGCCTGAGGGGAAGAAAGCCGTACAGTGCAAGTGGGTGCTAAGGATCAAGACCGATGACAAGGGGCAGGTCACCATCTACAAGAGTAGGCTGGTGGCTAAGGGGTTTATGCAGAAAGAGAAGCAGGACTTTAACAAGAACTTTGCTCCCACTGCCAAACCCCCTACCCTTCGTGTATTGTTGGCAGATGCAGCCGTTAATGGGAAATTCATCATTCAGATGCATATATCAACGACACTCCTCAATGGGATTTTAGAGAAGGATGTGTACATGACGCAGCTGCCTGGTTATGAGGATGGTACGGGCAGGGTGTGCAAGCTGAAAAAGTCCATCTACGGCTTGAAGCAGGCGCCACGCTGCTGGTACCAGAAATTGGCAGCTGTTTTAGAGGAGATGGGATTCAGGACCAGCAGCTGTGATGAGAGCCTCTTTCTCAAGGGGGAGGGGGAGAAGCTGGTGATGTTTATGGTCTATGAAGACGACATTCTTCTCTTTAGCAGCAGCATGAAGGAGATCCAGAAATCGCAGCAGCAGCTGATGGAGAACTTCAAGTGCAAGAACCTTGGGGAGGTAAAATACTACCTCGGGATGCACGTAGAGAAAGATCTGGATCACAGGTGGTTGAAGCTGCACCAGGAGAAGTTCATTAAGGAGCTGGGGGAGAAGTGTGGGATTGAGAATGAGCGCAAGGTTGCAACTCCCCTGCCAGCAGAATTCAAGCTTCTGAAGGCTGCAGAGGATGAAGGGGTTGAAGCCGGGGAGCAGCAGTATTTCCAGTCCTTGGTGGGAGGCCTCTTGTATGCAGCAGTTCACACGAGGCCCGACATTTCTTTCTCGGTTGGGCAGCTGGCTAGGTGAATGCAGCTGAACGTGTGGTGAAGTACCTGAACTCTCACCCAAGCATTGGAGTTCAATACTCCGCATCTGCACAGGTGAAGCAGAAAGGGGTTAAAGTGCTGAAAGAGAAGGGGGAGAGGCTTGAAGAAGGCAAGCTCTTTCTCACTTGCTTTACGGATGCCACTTGGGCTTCTGAAAAGGAGGATTCCTCGTCTGTGGAAGATACATCTGCGTAGTTGGGGGAGGACTTGTTAGTTGGAGGTCCAAGAAGCAGACAGAGACGGCACTCTCTTCTGTGGAATCAGAGTACATGGCGATGTTTCATGGGGTGAAGGAGGTGATTTGGCTGAGGAGGCTGTTAGAGGAGATTGGCCAGGAGCAGAATGCTGCTACGCCGCTGTTTTCTGACAACGCCGGCGACAAGCAGAGCCGGAAGAGCAGAGGCGGCTAGGTGTTAATCTACGGAGGGGCCGCGGTCTCCTGGTCGAGCCAGCGCGTCAAATGCGCGACGCTGTCGTCGACCGAGTCGGAGTATGTGGCGGCCGTCGAAGCCGGCAAGGAGGGACGCCGTCTTCGCTTCCTTCTTGCAGATATCCGGCAACTGGATGCCGGGTGGACAACAAGTCGGCTATCACAGTCGCCGAGGGCATGGGGTTGACAGGCAACCTCAAGCATGTGGAGCGGCGACAGGCCTGGCTGCAGCACATGGTGAAGCGGGGGAAGTTTCCGCTTCAGTACCGACTGCTGAGCAGCCGGCCGACTTCCTGACGAAGGCGCTGCACTATCCGGCCTTCAAAAGGTGCGTCTGGCTGACGTGGGCGATGGTGGCAACGACATGCAGCAGTAGGTGCCATGCCCTCTTGCATGGCTGGTGCGATGGACAACGTGCTGCGTATTGGGTGCACGTCGACGAGCTTTCCTCTGAGAAGTACTGTCGTGTGGGCTGGGGGCCCAAGCGTGAACGCTACAGGGGAATGTTAACGGAAGTTGTATGTTCGCTTGGGCGAAGCCGACTTCGTGGTGCAGCCGACCTGCAGCAGTAGGTGAGCTGGTCGACGAGAAAATCGACCTGCACGATTTCCACTGCATGGGCGCCGACTTCAGGATGGCGCTGAGTTCAGGGAGGTTGACCTAGGAAGTCGACCTGCGGAGGGCAACTTGGGTTGCCGACTTGGGTGGTCGGCTGACAGGACTGCTGGTCGACCTGGTGGTTGGTCGACCAGGCCTGCTGGTCGACTTGGTGGTTGGTCGACCAGGCGTAATGTCGACCTGGTAGTCGATCGAATATGGTGGTCAACGAAAGAGGGGCCGATGTCGACCTCGACAGAGGGACGCCGAGCTGTTGGCCATCTTGTAGCAGGGCGTCAACTTGGTGACGCCGACTTCGGGTAGCCGACTTTGGGGTCGGCTGACAACTGTGCTGGTCGACGACGAGCTGGTCGACCAGGAGTCACCTTGACCTGGATTTGGTCGACCAGGGGGTAGTGGTCGACCTGGGGAGGTTGACTGGAGGTGGCCGTCGTCTTGGGAGGTCGGTGGGCACATACAGGAGCAGCTAGTCGACATGGTTGCCTGGTCGACCAGGTTACCTGGGTGACGAGGTTCTGCGGAGGAGTGCGACGGTCGCCCAGGTGGTTTTGGCGAGAACGACCTCGGTGATGGTATCCCGAGGTCGACGTGGCTGATCAGAAGCAGTCGTCAGCACGAAGTTGACTAGGTGTGTGCGCTGTGCAGATGACGAGGCACTGCACGCCAATCATCTGCATGCACCTGCAAAGCAAATGCGCTGCTGTCCTGCGGGAGCAACGTTGGCACGCCGTCAACCTGCGACGTTGGCACGCCGTCGACTTGCAGCATTGGCAAGCCGCGACTCTGCACTGCTGGACCAAGTCGTGCTGGCATGCGGTCGACCGTGCTGCGCTGGCAGCAGATATGCTTGCATGCTAGCTCTGATATAGTAGAGCCTTGCCAACTTCATTGTACCATTGTTCTCGACCTTTCATAGTGAAACTCTTGCGGTTTTGCCCTGTGAATACACAAGTGCTAGAGAACAACTGGGTGAACAAACGCTACGATTTCTCCCACCACGTGCCTAGCCCGTAGTCTAGCTCCCGTTGTAAGTTATCTCCACAACTAACGCACTTACTCTTGGTACCAACCATATTGGTAACTAATGCACATACTCTTGGTACCAACCATATGGGCAACTAACGCACTTACTCTTGGTCCTAACCATATCGGTAAGTAACGCGCTTACTCTTGGTACCAACTATATGGGTAAGCAACGCACTTTCCCTTAGTACCTTCCATATGAGTAATTTACGCACTTACTCTTCGTACCAACCATATGAACAAGAAACACACTTAGCCTTAGTACCTTCCATATGGGTATGTAACGCGCAAACTACCAATCGTACCAACAATATGGGTAAGTAACGCACTTACTCTTGGTACCTTCCATATGGGTAAGTAACGCAGTTACTCTTGGTACCAACCATATGGGTAATTAACGCACTTACTCTTGGTACCAACTATATGGGTAATTGGTGCATTTACTCTTTGTACAAATCATATGGATAAGTAACGCACTTACTCTTGGTACCAACCTTATGGATAAGTAATGCACTTTCTCATTGTACCTCCCATATGGGTAAGTAACGCACGTACCCTTGGTTCCTTCCATACGGCTAACTAACGCACTTACCTTTGGCACCAACCATATGGGTAACAAACGAACTTTTTCTTGGTACAAACCATATGGGTAAGTAACGCACTTACCCTTGGTACCTTCCATATGGGTAACTAAAGCACTTATTCTTGGTAACCAACCATATAAGTAACTAAGGCACTTTCTATTGGTACAAACCATCCACATGGGCAAGTAACGCACTTACCATTGGTACCTTAACTTACTTTCTCTTGGTACCTTCCATATGCAGTAACACACGTACACTTGGTACCAACCATGTAGATAAATAAAGCACTTAGTCTTAATATCTACCATATGGGTAAGTAACGCACTTACCCTTGGTACCAACCATATGGGTAAGTATCGCACATACTCTTGGCACCTTCCATATGGGTAAGTACTGCGCTTACTCTTGGTACCTTCCATACGGATAACTAACGCACTTACTCTTTATAAATACCATATGGGTAAGCAACGCACTAACTCTTGGTATGGACCATATAGGTAACTAACGCAATTACTCTTAATACCTGCCACATTGGGACCCTTGGTACCAACCATATGGGTAAGTAACGCACTCACTCTAAAGAACAACCATATGGTTAATTAAGACACTTGTTCCTGGTACCAACCATGTGGTAATTAACGCACTTACTTTTGGTACCTTCCATATGGGTTTGTAACACACTTACACTTGGTACCAACCATATGGGTAAGTAATGCACTTACTCTTGGTACCAACCATGTGGAGAGGTAACGCACTTATTCTTGGTACCTTCCATATAGGTAAGTAACGCACCTATTCCTTGTACCTTCCATATGGGTAGTAATGCACTCACTCTAAAATACAACCATATGGGTAAGTAACGCATTTACTCTTGGTACCAACCATATGGTTAATTAACACATTTATTCTTGGTACCAACCGTGTGGGTAAGTAATGCACTTGCTTTTGGTATCTTCCATATGGGTTAGTAACACACTTACACTTGGTAGCAACCATATGGGTAACTAACACACTTATTCTTGGTTCCAACCATGTGGATAAGTAACGCACGTACTCTTAGTACCTTCCATATGAGTAAGTAACACACCTACTCTTGAAACCTTCCATATGGGTAAGTATCGCACTTACTCTTGGTACCTTCCATATGGGTAAGTAAAGCACTTACTCTTGGTACCTTCCATATGGGCAAGTAACGCACTTACTCTTGGTACCTTCCATATGGGTAAGTAACGCACTTACTCTTGGTACCTTCCATATGGGTGACTAACGAAATTACTCTTGGTACCTTCCATATGGGTAAATAACGCAATTACTCTTGGTATGAACTATATGGGTAAATAACGCAACTCATAACACCTATCAGATGCGTAAGTAACAACCATATGGGTAAGTAACACACTTACTTTTGGTACCAACCATATGGGTAACTAACACACTTACTCTTAAGAACAAACAATATGGGTAAGTAACACACTTACTTTTGGTACCAACCATATGGGTAACTAACACACTTAATCTTGGTACCTTCCATATGCGGAGATAACTACTACAACGGGAGCTAGACTACGGGCTAGGCACGGGTGCTTGTGTGATCTTTGCGTTCGTTGGTCCTTAGTCGTTCTCCTAACGCACACACTAATTGCTAGTTCATGGGGGAAATTGGCAAGAGTTTCACTAGAGAAAGTTGACAACAATAATACAAAGAAGTTGGCAAGGTAGGACTACATCAGAGCTAGCATGCAAGCAAGTCTACTGCCAGCGCGTCGACCGCGTGCCAGCACGACTTGGTCGACCGCGCTCCAGCAGTGCAAGAACGCGGCTTGTCAACGCTGCAGGTCGATGGCGTGCCAGCGTTGCTCCCGCAGTCCAGCATCGCACCCGCTTTGCAGGTGCTCGCAGATGATTGGCGTGCTGTGCCTCGTCACCTGCACAGCGCACACACCAAGTCAACTTCGTGCTGACGACTGCATCTGATCTGCCAGGTCGACCTCGGATACCACCACCGAGGTCATCCTCGCCAACCTCGCCCGGGCGACCTTCGCGTGCCACCCAGGTAACATGGTCGATCGAGCAACCGGGTCGACCAGCTGCTCCTGTATGTGCCCGTCGACCTCCCAAGTCGACGGCCACCTCCGGTCGACCTCACCAGGTCGACCACTACCCCTGGTCGACCAGCTCCAGGTCGACGTCACTCCTGGTCGACCAGCTCTTTGTCAACCAGTACAATTGTCAGCCGACCCCAAAGTCGGCTACCCGAAGTCGGCGTCAACACGTTGACGCCCTGCTACTCGACGCCCAGCTGTTCGGCGTCCTGAATCCCTCTGTCAAGGTCGACGTCGGCCCCTCCTTCGTCGACCACCAAGCTTCGTCGACCACCAGGTCGACCTCACGCCTGGTCGACCAACCAAGTCGACCAGAAGGCCTGGTAGACCAACCAGGCCGACCAGCAGCTCTGTCAGCCGACCATCCAAGTCGGCTGCCTCAGGATGGCGTCACCAGGTCGACGCCCTCTGCAGGTCGACTTCCCAGGTCGACCATACGAAGTTGGCGCCCTCCCAAAGTCGGCGCCCATGCAGTGGCTCCCCGTGCAAGTCGACCAACCCCGTCGACCAGCTCGCCCACTGCTGCAGGTCGGCTGTACCCCTACATCCGACCAAGAAGTCGGCTCCGCCCAAGCGAGGACGGGGCCAACGCACATCTCCCGTTAACACCATATGGGTAACTAACGCACTTACTCTTGGTACCAACCATATGGGTAACTAACGCACTTACTCTTGGTACCAACCATATAATAAACTAATGCACTTATTCTTGGTTCCAACCATGTGGGTAAATAACGCACTTTGTACTCTTGGTACCCACTTTGAGGATAAATAACGCACTAAATTTTATATCTACCAGATAGGTAAGTAACGCATTTACCCTTGGTACGAAGCATATGGGTAAATAACACACTTACTCTTGAGTACCAACCACATGGGTAACTAACTCACCTACTCTTGGTACCATCCATATGGGTAAGTAACACACTTACTCTTGGTACCAACCATATGGTTAAGTAACGCACTTACTCTTGGTACCAACCATGTGCGTAACTAACACACTTACTTTTAATATGTACCACATGGATAATAAACACACTTACATTTGGTACCTACCATATGGGTAAGTAACGTACATACCCGTGGTACCAACCATATGAGTAGATAACACACTTACACTTAGTTCCAACTATGTGGGTACATAACGCCCTTACTATTGGTACCAACCATATGGGTAAGTAACGAACTTACTCTTGGTACCAACCAGGTGCGTAACTAACACACTTACTTTTAATACGTACCATATGGATAATAAACACACTTACATTTGGTACCTACCATATGGGTAAGTAACGTTCATACCCGTGGTACCAACCATATGAGTAGATAACACACTTACTCTTAGTTCCAACCATGTGGGTACATAACGCACTTATTCTTGGTACCAATCAGGTGGATAAGTAACGCGCTTACTCTTGGTACCAATCATATGGGTAAGTAACGCACTTACTCTTGGCACCAACCATGTGGATAACTAACGTATTTACTCTTAATACATACAATATTGGTAAATAACGCACTTACCCTGGTTACCATCCATATAGGTAAGTAATCACTTACTCTTGGTACCAACTATGTGAATATGTAACGCACTTATAATTGGTACCAACTATATGATTAAGTAACGCATATACTCTTGGTACCTTCCATATGGGTAATTAACACACTTAACTTTGGTACCTTCCATATGGGTAACTAACGCACTTGCTCTTAATACCTTCCATATGGGTAAGTAACGCACTTACTCTAGGTACCAATGATATGTGTAACTAACGCTGTTACTCTAGGTACCAATCATATGTGCAACTAACGCGTTTACTCTTGGAACCACTCATGTGGGTAACTTTCGCACTTACGCTTGGTACTTTCCATATGGGTAAGTAACGCTCTTACTCTTGGTACCAACCACATGGGTAACTAACGTGCTTACTCTTGGTACCACCCATGTGGGTAACTAAGGCACTTACTCTTGGTACCTTCCATATGGGTAAGTAACGCACTTACACTTGGTACCAACCATATGAGTAAATAACACACTTACTCTTGGGAACCAACCATACGGGTAACTAACTCACCTACTCTTGGTACCTTCCATATGGGTAAGTAACGCACTTACTCTAGGTACCAATGATATGGGTAACTAACGCGGTTACTCTAGGTACCAACCATATGTGTAACTAACGCACTTACTCTTCGAACCACCCATGTGGGTAACTACTCTTGGTACCTTCCATATGGGTAAGTAACGCTCTTACTCTTGGTACCAACCATGTGGGTAACTAATGTGCTTACTCTTGGTACCACGCATGTGGGTAACTTAGGCACTTACTCTTGGTACCTTCCATATGGGTAAGTAACGCACTTACCCTTGGTACCAACCATATGGGTAAGTAACACACTTACTCTTGGGTACCAACTATACGGGTAACTAACTCACCTACTCTTGGTACCTTCCATATGGGTAAGTTACACTTACATTCGATACCAACCATATGGGTAAGTAACGAACTTACTCTTGGTACCAACCATGTGGGTAACTAACACACTTACTGTTAAAACCTACCATATGGATAATTAACTCACTTACTTTTGGTACCTTCCATATGGATAACTAACACACTTTCCCCTAGGTACCAACCATATGGGTAACTAAAGCAACTCTCTGTAAAGAACAACCATATGGGTAAGTAACGCACTTACCCTTCGAACCAACCATATGGGTAAGTAATGCATTTACCCTTAGTACCAACTATATGGTTAATTAAAAAACGCACTTACTCTTGGTACCAACCATGTGGTAATTAATGCACTTACTCTTGGTACCTTCCATATGAATTAGTAACACACTTACACTTGGTACCAACCATGTGGATAAATATCGTACTTACTTTTGGTACCAACCATATGGGTAAGTAACACGCTTACTCTTGGTACCAACCATATGGGTAAGTAATGCACTTACTCTTGGTACCAACCATATGAGTAACAAATGCAACTCTTGATACCTACCAGATGGGTAAATAACGCACATATTCTTGGTACCAACCATATAAATAATTAACGCACTTACTCTTGGTACCAACAATATGGGTAACTAACAAACTTACTCTTGGTACCTTATGGGTTAGAAACACACTTACATTTGGTACCTACCATATGGGTAAGAACCGCACATAAACAGGCCAGTTGGTCCAACGCGGCCATTGGGCCAACAGGCCAGTTGGTCCAACCGGTCCATAGGGCCAACAGGCCAGTTGGTCCAACCGGTCCATAGGGACAACAGGCCAGTTGGTCCAACCGGTCCATTGGGCCAACAGGCCAGTTGGTCCAACCAGTCCATAGGACCAACAGGCCAGTTGGTCCATCCGGTCCATTGGGCCAACAGGCCAGTTGGTCCAACCGGTCCATTGGATCAACAGGCCAGTTGGTCCAACCGGTCCATAGGGCCAACAGGCCAGTTGGTCCAACTGGTCCATAGGGACAACAGGCCAGCTGGTCCAACCGTTCCATAGGGCCAACAGGCCTGTTGGTCCAACCGATCCATAGGGCCAACGGGCTTGGTCCAACCGGTCAATTGGGCCAACCGGCCAGTTGGTCAAAGTGTTCCATAGGACCAACAAGCCAGTTGGTCCAACCGGTCCATAGGGCCAACAGGCCAGTTGGTCCGACCGGTCCATTGGGCCAACAGGCCAGTTGGTCCAACCGGTCCATTGGGCCAACAGGCCAGTTGGTCCGACCTGTCCATTGGACCAACAGGCCAGTTGGTCCAACAAGTCTATTGGGCCAACAGGCCAGTTGGTCCAACCGGTCCATTGGGCCAACAGGCCAGTTGGTCCAACCGGTCCATTGGGCCAACAGGCCAGTTGGTCCAACCGGTCCATTGGGCCAACAGGCCAGTTGGTCCAACCGGTCCATTCGGCAAACAGGCCAGCTGGTCCAACCGGTCCATAGGCCCAACAGACGAGTTGGTCCAACCGGGTCCATAGGACCAACAGGCCAGTTGGTCCAACCTGTCCATTGGGACCAACAGACGAGTTGGTCAAACCTGGCCATAGGGACAACAGGCCAGTTGGTCCAACCGGTCCATAAGGAAAACAGGCCAGTTGGTCCAACCGGGTCCATAGGACCAACAGGCCAGTTGGTCCAACCATTCCATTGGGCGAGCAGGCCAGTTGGTCCAACCGGTCCATAGGGCCAACAGGCCAGTTGGTCCAAACGGTCCATTGGGCCACCAGGCCAGTTGGTCCAACCGGTCCATTGGGCCAACAGGCCAATTGGTCCAACCGGTCCATTGGGCCAACAGGCCAGTTGGTCCAACTGGTCCATAGGACCAACAGGCCAGTTAGTCCAACCGGTCCATTGGACCAACTGGCCAGTTGGTCCAACCGGTCCATTGGGCCAACAGGCTAGTTGGTCCAACCGGTCCATTGGGCCAACAGGCCAGTTGGTCCAACCTGTCCATTGGACCAACAGGCCAGTTGGTCCGACCGGACCATTGGACCAACAGGCCAGTTGGTCCGACTGGTCCATTGGACCAGCAGGCCAGTTGGTCCAACCGGTCCATAGGGACAACAGGCCAGTTGGTCCAACCGGTCCATTGGGCCAACATGCCAGTTGGTCCAACTGGGCCATAGGGACAACAGGCCAGTTGGTCCTGTTTGGTGTAAGGGCCTAATAAACTCAAGCTATTAGGACTTAATCAAACTTAAAACCTCTCCTCGGGGTCACCTCCAAGGGTCCCTGGGTGCCTGGTACAAGACCAGCCCCTATCCTCGGGTCCGAGTTTGTAGAGAGAGGGATCAAGAAGGACTTAGTCAAAACAGCAAGAGTACCTTGAACGTCGCGCAGCGTGCCGTGCAGACCGTCGGTCGGATTAAGCTGAGAATTCGCTATATCGAAGCTCGCTCCAAGAGCTTTAAAATGAGCCAAGTTGCCTCGTGAAAAGTTCTGCCATTACGAAGTTATGGCTCAGACGGTGTTTGCCTAGCATTAGAGTGCTAGCGTACTAGCGTTGACTCGGGTAGCATTCCGCCAACGAACCGCGTAGAAACGAAATTCCAGCGAGGAAGGAATTCGCATGAATCAATTTGACTATATTCAGGTACAAACAGAGAAGGATTAAATAGTTCTAGCTAGCAAGGACCTTGGGAATCAACCTGGGAACAACCAGGGATGATCCCAAATAATTCCAAGCAACAGAACCAACCTGGCTGGACAAAATAGCAGGTGGTAGGTTGGTAAACAACCTCTGGTTCTGTTTTTCCAACCTGGGAAAACAACAACCAGGTTCAGGTTCTAAAAACAGAACCTGTTTTGTCTTTGCCTAACCAGCCAAATGCTGGTTCCGCTGGTTTCCCCTGGCCTTGTAGCATGCAGATACAGACAAACAACATCCAACCTTCACCTAAATTGTACCCCTATAGTGCCTTCCCTGCTACACTATAGTTAACCAAACAAAACAGTACAATTTCGAGTTGGATAGAACTGAATCTGCGCAATCAACTCAACCGAACTGCAAAGCTTCCATCTTGGGTTCCTTTGCGAGCTCGTCCTTCCTGCTTGCACTGTTCATAGCGCATACAATGTTGTGCCAAAGCGCACATTGCGCGAGTACCTGCAAATGCATCAAGCGAAAAATGCGAAAGCAAACAAACACACGAACACACCATTCACACGCAAATGCATTCGCACACGCATACTCGTACAAACAGACGGCAGGATGTCGTGCAATGTAAATTTGCACCCAACACACTCCCCCTCAGCCTGCCGGCTGCATCCCCATCATTCCATGCTAGTTCATGCTCATTCCACTCATGCGCACACAACGCCAATGAGGCTCATCCGCAAGCCTCTTGGTGAGAAAGTCTGCTGGCTGCTGGTGAGTCTTGATGTAGATCGGATGCACCATCCCCCTCTTCACCTCCTTACGCAGCCAGTGCCACTTGATACGCATGTGCTTGTTCAGCTCATGAACCACAGCGTTTCTGGCCATCCCAAGAGCCCCCTTGCTATCACAAAACAGCGGCGTAGCAACTTTCTGCTCCTGGCCAATCTCCTCTAACAGCCTCCTCAGCCAAATCACCTCCTTCACCCCGTGGAACATCGCCATGTACTCTGATTCTACGGAAGAGAGTGCCGTCTCCGTCTGCTTCTTGGACCTCCAACTAACAGGTCCTCCCCCAACTACGCAGATGTATCCTCCCACAGATGATGAATCCTCCTTCTCAGAAGCCCACGTAGCATCGGTAAAGCAAGTGAGAAATAGCTTGCCTTCTCCAAGCCTCTCCCCCTTCTCTTTCAGCACCTCCACCCCTTTCTGCTTCACTTGTGCAGATGCGGAGTATTGAACTCCAATGCTTGGGTGAGAGTTCAGGTACTTCACCACACGCTCAGCTGCATCCACCTGCTCCTCTGATGGATTCTGCACCACCCTAGCCAGCTGCCCAACCGAGAAAGAGATGTCGGGCCTCGTGTGAACTGCTGCGTACAAGAGGCTGCCCACCAAGGACTGAAATTGCTGCTGCTCTTCAGCTTCAACCCCTTCATCCTCTGCAGCCTTCACAAGCTTGAATTCTGCTGGCAGGGGAGTTGCAACCTTGCGCTCATTCTCAATCCCATACTTCTCCCCCAGCTCCTTGATGAACTTCTCCTGGTGCAGCTTCAACCACCTGTGATCTGGATCCCTCTCCACGTGCATCCCGAGGTAGTACTTTACCTCCCCAAGGTTCTTGCACTTGAAGTTTTCCATCAGTTGCTGCTGCACTTTCTGGATCTCCTTCATGCTGCTGCTGAAGAGAAGAATGTCGTCCACATAGACCAGAAACAGCACCAGCTTCTCCCCCTCACCCTTGAGAAAGAGGCTCTCATCACAGCTGCTGGTCCTGAATCCCATCTCCTCTAAAACAGCTGCCAACTTCTGGTACCAGCAGCGTGGCGCCTGCTTCAAGCCGTAGATGGACTTGTTGAGCTTGCACACCCTGCCCGTACCATCCTCATACCCAGGCGGCTGCGTCATGTACACATCCTCCTCTAAAATCCCATTCAGGAATGCCGTTGAAATATCCATCTGAATGATGAATTTCCCACTAACAGCTGCATCTGCCAACAAGACACGGAGGGTAGGGGGTTTGGCAGTGGGAGCAAAGATCTCGTTGAAGTCCTGCTTCTCCTTCTGCATAAACCCCTTCGCCACCAGCCTACTCTTGTAGATGGTGACCTGCCCCTTGTCATCGGTCTTGATCCTCAGCACCCACTTGCATTGTATCGCTTTCTTCCCATCAGGCAGCACCACCAGATCCCATGTCCTATTCTCCAGCAGACTCTGGTACTCAGCATCCCTAGAAGCCAGCCACTTGTCCCTATCTGGTCCAGCTAATGCCTCCTCCATGCTAGCTGGTTCCTCTGGTGCAGGGGCAAGAAAACAGTACGCAGGCTCATCCTCCTCATCCGGGTCATAGCCATGAGGTAGAATCAGCAATGCCTCTTCGGTCCCTAGCTGCTGCTCTGCTGCATCAGTTCCTGCAGTCAGCTTCTTAGTAGCCATACGGGTACGTCCTGGCCTGGAGACGGGTGTCTCCCATCCCTTCATAACGACACCCTTCGGCTTCTTAGTTTTTCCCTGCTGCTTCTCTCCTCCCTCGGGTCCAGCAGCTCCACTAGTGCTGCCGCCAGTTTCCACACCATTTTCTCCACCAGCAGATGCCTCCTGTATCTTCTCTCCATCACCATTTCCAGCAGCTGCCTCCTCTCCCTCCTCCCACACACTAGGAGTCAGGTCCAGTTGCATGGTGATCTGCTCCATCTGCTGGGACACCCTTGCCTCCGGCTGTTTCTCCCAGCTCCCATACATCATGCCCTCAATAAATTTCACATCCCTGCTGTCAAACAACACACCCTTGGATGGTTCCCACAGCAGCCATCCCTTGCTCTCAGCAGCCAGCCCCAAATGCACACACCAGATTGCACTCGCCCCCAACTTACTGCGGTAGGTCTTGGGGACGTGGGCGACTGCCATGCAACCGAACACCCTCAGCATGTCCACCGGCGGCTTCCTCCCAAGCCACCTCTCCAACGGCACCCACGAGTCATGTTGGTGTAAGGGCCTAATAAACTCAAGCTATTAGGACTTAATCAAACTTAAAACCTCTCCTCGGGGTCACCTCCAAGGGTCCCTGGGTGCCTGGTACAAGACCAGCCCCTATCCTCGGGTCCGAGTTTGTAGAGAGAGGGATCAAGAAGGACTTAGTCAAAACAGCAAGAGTACCTTGAACGTCGCGCAGCGTGCCGTGCAGACCGTCGGTCGGATTAAGCTGAGAATTCGCTATATCGAAGCTCGCTCCAAGAGCTTTAAAATGAGCCAAGTTGCCTCGCGAAAAGTTCTGCCATTACTAAGTTATGGCTCGGACAGCGTTTGCCTAGCGTTGGAGTGCTAGCATACTAGCGTTGACTCGGGTAGCATTCCGCCGTCGAATAGCGCAGAAACGAAATTCCAGCGAGGAAGGAATTCGCATGAATCAATTTGACTATATTCAGGTACAAACAGAGAAGGATTAAATAGTTCTAGCTAGCAAGGACCTTGGGAATCAACCTGGGAACAACCAGGGATGATCCCAAATAATTCCAAGCAACAGAACCAACCTGGCTGGACAAAATAGCAGGTGGTAGGTTGGTAAACAACCTCTGGTTCTGTTTTTCCAACCTGGGAAAACAACAACCAGGTTCAGGTTCTAAAAACAGAACCTGTTTTGTCTTTGCCCAACCAGCCAAATGCTGGTTCCGCTGGTTTCCCCTGGCCTTGTAGCATGCAGATACAGACAAACAACATCCAACCTTCACCTAAATTGTACCCCTATAGTGCCTTCCCTGCTACACTATAGTTAACCAAACAAAACAGTACAATTTCGAGTTGGATAGAACTGAATCTGCGCAATCAACTCAACCGAACTGCAAAGCTTCCATCTTGGGTTCCTTTGCGAGCTCGTCCTTTCTGCTTGCATTGTTCATAGCGCGTACAATGTCGTGCCGAAGCGCACATTGCGCGAGTACCTGCAAATGCATCAAGCGAAAATTGCGAAAGCAAACAAACACACGAACATTCCATTCACACCCAAATGCATTCGCACACGCATACTCGTACAAACAGACGGCAGGATGTCGTGCAATGTAAATTTGCACCCAACACACTCCCCCTCAGCCTGCCGGCTGCATCCCCATCATTCCATGCTAGTTCATGCTCATTCCACTCATGCGCACACAACGCCAATGAGGCTCATCCGCAAGCCTCTTGGTGAGAAAGTCTGCTGGCTGCTGGTGAGTCTTGATGTAGATTGGATTCACCGTCCCCCTCTTCACCTCCTTACGCAGCCAGTGCCACTTGATACGCATGTGCTTGTTCAGGCCATGAAGCACAGCGTTCCTGGCCATCCCAAGAGCCCCCTTGCTATCACAAAACAGCGGCGTAGCAACTTTCTGCTCCTGGCCAATCTCCTCTAACAGCCTCCTCAGCCAAATCACCTCTTTCACCCCATGGAACATCGCCATGTACTCTGATTCTACGGAAGAGAGTGCCGTCTCCGTCTGCTTCTTGGACCTCCAACTAACAGGTCCTCCCCCAACTACGCAGATGTATCCTCCCACAGATGAGGAATCCTCCTTCTCAGAAGCCCACGTAGCATCGGTAAAGCAAGTGAGAAATAGCTTGCCTTCTCCAAGCCTCTCCCCCTTCTCTTTCAGCACCTCCACCCCTTTCTGCTTCACCTGTGCAGATGCGGAGTATTGAACTCCAATGCTTGGGTGAGAGTTCAGGTACTTCACCACACGCTCAGCTGCATCCACCTGCTCCTCTGATGGATTCTGCACCACCCTAGCCAGCTGCCCAACCGAGAAAGAGATGTCGGGCCTCGTGTGAACTGCTGCGTACAAGAGGCTGCCCACCAAGGACTGAAATTGCTGCTGCTCTTCAGCTTCAACCCCTTCATCTTCTGCAGCCTTCACAAGCTTGAATTCTGCTGGCAGGGGAGTTGCAACCTTGCGCTCATTCTCAATCCCATACTTCTCCCCCAGCTCCTTGATGAACTTCTCCTGGTGCAGCTTCAACCACCTGTGATCTGGATCCCTCTCCACGTGCATCCCGAGGTAGTACTTTACCTCCCCAAGGTTCTTGCACTTGAAGTTTTCCATCAGTTGCTGCTGCACTTTCTGGATCTCCTTCATGCTGCTGCTGAAGAGAAGAATGTCGTCCACATAGACCAGAAACAGCACCAGCTTCTCCCCCTCGCCCTTGAGAAAGAGGCTCTCATCACAGCTGCTGGTCCTGAATCCCATCTCCTCTAAAACAGCTGCCAACTTCTGGTACCAGCAGCGTGGCGCCTGCTTCAAGCCGTAGATGGACTTGTTGAGCTTGCACACCCTGCCCGTACCATCCTCATACCCAGGCGGCTGCGTCATGTACACATCCTCCTCTAAAATCCCATTCAGGAATGCCGTTGAAATATCCATCTGAATGATGAATTTCCCACTAACAGCTGCATCTGCCAACAAGACACGGAGGGTAGGGGGTTTGGCAGTGGGAGCAAAGATCTCGTTGAAGTCCTGCTTCTCCTTCTGCATAAACCCCTTCGCCACCAGCCTACTCTTGTAGATGGTGACCTGCCCCTTGTCATCGGTCTTGATCCTCAGCACCCACTTGCATTGTATCGCTTTCTTCCCATCAGGCAGCACCACCAGATCCCATGTCCTATTCTCCAGCAGACTCTGGTACTCAGCATCCCTAGAAGCCAGCCACTTGTCCCTATCTGGTCCAGCTAATGCCTCCTCCATGCTAGCTGGTTCCTCTGGTGCAGGGGTAAGAAAACAGTACGCAGGCTCATCCTCCTCATCCGGGTCATAGCCATGAGGTAGAATCAGCAATGCCTCTTCGGTCCCTAGCTGCTGCTCTGCTGCATCAGTTCCTGCAGTCAGCTTCTTAGTAGCCATACAGGTACGTCCTGGCCTGGAGACGGGTGTCTCCCATCCCTTCATAACGACACCCTTCGGCTTCTTAGTTTTTCCCTGCTGCTTCTCTCCTCCCTCGGGTCCAGCAGCTCCACTAGTGCTGCCGCCAGTTTCCACACCATTTTCTCCACCAGCAGATGCCTCCTGTACCTTCTCTCCATCACCATTTCCAGCAGCTGCCTCCTCTCCCTCCTCCCACACACTAGGAGTCAGGTCCAGCTGCATGGTGATCTGCTCCATCTGCTGGGACACCCTTGCCTCCGGCTGTTTCTCCCAGCTCCCATACATCATGCCCTCAATGAATTTCACATCCCTGCTGTCAAACAACACACCCTTGGATGGTTCCCACAGCAGCCATCCCTTGCTCTCAGCAGCCAGCCCCAAATGCACACACCAGATTGCACTCGCCCCCAACTTACTGCGGTAGGTCTTGGGGACGTGGGCGACTGCCATGCAACCGAACATCCTCAGCATGTCCACCGGCGGCTTCCTCCCAAGCCACCTCTCCAAAGGCACCCACGAGTCATCCCCAACCTTGGTGAGCACCCTGTTCCTAGCGACGGTGGCGTGCCGGACAGCATGAGGCCACATAGAGTTGCTCAGCCCAGATTCTATGAGCAGCGCCCTAGCTGTCTCCAGAATGGTCCGGTTTGCCCGTTCTGCTACACCATTGGACTGTGGGGTATAAGCCGTGGTCAGCTCTCTCTGGATGCCCTGCTTCTTGAGCCAGGCCGTCATTTCAGCTCCAAGGAACTCACCACCCCGGTCTGTCCTAATCCGCTTCACTACACACTCCGCCTGCTTCTCCACGAATGGCAGCCAATCGTCCCGTATCGTGGAGGCGGCGTGGTCCTTCTGCTTCAGCGGATACGCCCACATCAGCCTGCTCCAGTCATCCACAATTGTAAGAAAATACCGCTCCCCCTTGTGCCCTTGCACCGGCAGCGGCCCCACCAAGTCCATGTGGACCAGCTCCAAAGGCTTCTTGCTCCTGCCAGCCACACTATGGAAAGGGAAACGGGTGAACTTTGAAAGCAAACAGATTTCACAGTTGTCATCGGGTGGCTGTCCGTTCAGCTTCAGACCCTTAACGGCTCCATCCTTCTCCAGCTGCTTCAGCAAAGGCATTGCCACATGCCCTAAGCGCCGGTGTGCCGTTGCCCAATCTGTCTCCCCAGATCTGGCCGACACTTTCACACCAACCCCTCCAACGGCATTGCACTCCCCCTGGGATGCAGACCCCTCTCCAGCCTGCCCCCCACCATGCCACGCCAGGGCCGGCAGCTGCCACATAGATCTGTACACGTCCTTGCTCTCGTGCAGATCCCAAAGCACCCGATTGCCCAGCTTCCCCTTATAAGTGCGTGCCCCATCCGTGTTGGTGTTCACCCCAGCCTTGCCAAGCTTACGGAGGGAGATAAGGTTGGCCTTCAGGTCGGGGACGAAGAGAACGTCGTGCAGCACCACCGGCTTGCCATCCGCTCCCTTAAACGCAGCTCGTCCCGCACCAGCCACCTTCAACATGTGTCCAGAGGCGGAGCACACTTCATTGATCGGTGCAGCTCGTACTTCGTCCAGCAGGTCCTTGCGCGGCGTCATCGTCCAAGCAGCGCCTGTGTCCAACACCCAATAGTCTAGGGGGTGCAGCTCTGCTCCAACTTTGGCAGAGGCGTCTCCTTGCTCCCCCTTGTCTCCTACATGGAAGAATTGGCCCGCGGTGCGCTCCTTCTTCTCCGCACCGCCGTTGCCCTTCGGGTTGTTGTCGGACGAATCAGCGACCATGTTGGCGCCGTTTTTCTGGTTCCTCCACGCGCCGCCATCCTGGTGACGATTCTGGGGGGTCCATCCATCGGGTTTCTTATAGCACAAAAACCAGGGGTGCCCTTCCTTCTCACAATACCAGCAACTCCCTTTCATTTTGCCACCAGCACCCGACTTGCCCCCACGTCCAGATTTCGCACCGCGACCCCAACCGGTACCTCCTTGTTGGTCGTTGGAGTCGTCGTCTTTCTTTGCACCGCGTCCAGCACCACCGAAGCCACGTCCTCTGCCACGTCGGCTCCCTTGCATCCCGTAGCCGCTGCTGCCGTCGTCTCCACCCCTCAGTTGGCGGCGACGGAAGTCCTCCTCCAGAATCTTCGTCCGCACCCACTCGAGCGTCCACAAGCTCTGGTTCTGCGGCAGGCTCAATCCGCTCGTAAATTGAAGCCACGATTCTGGCAGCAGCGAGAGCATCTTCAAGCACTTGGTCTGCTCCGGGTAGGTGATTCCCGCGGTCGCCAACTTCGCGTAGAGGTCGCGCATCTTGTCCAGGACTGGTTGCACCGGCTCTCCCTCGCTCAGGCGCAACGCGGACAGCTCCCTCTCCAGCATCAACGTTGCGACAACGGAGGTCGGGGCGTGCAGCTCCTTCAACACGGTCCACGCCTTCGGACCGCATTCAACCTCCGGCAGCAGGTGCATGACGTGGTGACGCTGGTTCAGCTCCAAACTCTGCGACATCAAATAGTAGCCAGCCGAGGAGCGCTCGTCCCAATCTTCCTGCAGCGTGGGGTCACTCGGTCTAGGCTCCTCCCCAATCATTAGTTTCAGCAAACCGATCTGACGGAAATATAATTGCATTTTCCAGGCCCAATCATCATAGCCCTCACCATTGAACTTCTCGACGGTGAAATTCTTCAGCACCTCCTTGACAAGCGAGCCCTGGTTTGTTCGCGCTCCCCTTGGCGCTGAAAGACCAGAATCTTGGCTGCCGCTACGATCTTGGGCTGAAGATTCACCAGCTCCCGCCGAGGTGTTGCCCGCCATAGCTACCTATAACGAGGATCACTATAACGCAGCTCTGATACCAGCTTGTTGGTGTAAGGGCCTAATAAACTCAAGCTATTAGGACTTAATCAAACTTAAAACCTCTCCTCGGGGTCACCTCCAAGGGTCCCTGGGTGCCTGGTACAAGACCAGCCCCTATCCTCGGGTCCGAGTTTGTAGAGAGAGGGATCAAGAAGGACTTAGTCAAAACAGCAAGAGTACCTTGAACGTCGCGCAGCGTGCCGTGCAGACCGTCGGTCGGATTAAGCTGAGAATTCGCTATATCGAAGCTCGCTCCAAGAGCTTTAAAATGAGCCAAGTTGCCTCGCGAAAAGTTCTGCCATTACTAAGTTATGGCTCGGACAGCGTTTGCCTAGCGTTGGAGTGCTAGCATACTAGCGTTGACTCGGGTAGCATTCCGCCGTCGAATAGCGCAGAAACGAAATTCCAGCGAGGAAGGAATTCGCATGAATCAATTTGACTATATTCAGGTACAAACAGAGAAGGATTAAATAGTTCTAGCTAGCAAGGACCTTGGGAATCAACCTGGGAACAACCAGGGATGATCCCAAATAATTCCAAGCAACAGAACCAACCTGGCTGGACAAAATAGCAGGTGGTAGGTTGGTAAACAACCTCTGGTTCTGTTTTTCCAACCTGGGAAAACAACAACCAGGTTCAGGTTCTAAAAACAGAACCTGTTTTGTCTTTGCCCAACCAGCCAAATGCTGGTTCCGCTGGTTTCCCCTGGCCTTGTAGCATGCAGATACAGACAAACAACATCCAACCTTCACCTAAATTGTACCCCTATAGTGCCTTCCCTGCTACACTATAGTTAACCAAACAAAACAGTACAATTTCGAGTTGGATAGAACTGAATCTGCGCAATCAACTCAACCGAACTGCAAAGCTTCCATCTTGGGTTCCTTTGCGAGCTCGTCCTTTCTGCTTGCATTGTTCATAGCGCGTACAATGTCGTGCCGAAGCGCACATTGCGCGAGTACCTGCAAATGCATCAAGCGAAAATTGCGAAAGCAAACAAACACACGAACATTCCATTCACACCCAAATGCATTCGCACACGCATACTCGTACAAACAGATGGCAGGATGTCGTGCAATGTAAATTTGCACCCAACAAGTCATCCCCAACCTTGGTGAGCACCCTGTTCCTAGCGACAGTGGCGTGCCGGACAGCATGAGGCCACATAGAATTGCTCAGCCCAGATTCTATGAGCAGCGCCCTAGCTGTCTCCAGAATGGTCCGGTTTGCCCGTTCTGCTACACCATTGGACTGTGGGGTATAAGCCGTGGTCAGCTCTCTCTGGATGCCCTGCTTCTTGAGCCAGGCCGTCATTTCAGCTCCAAGGAACTCACCACCCCGGTCTGTCCTAATCCGCTTCACTACACACTCCGCCTGCTTCTCCACGAATGGCAGCCAATCGTCCCGTATCGTGGAGGCGGCGTGGTCCTTCTGCTTCAGCGGATACGCCCACATCAGCCTGCTCCAGTCATCCACAATTGTAAGAAAATACCGCTCCCCCTTGTGCCCTTGCACCGGCAGCGGCCCCACCAAGTCCATGTGGACCAGCTCCAAAGGCTTCTTGCTCCTGCCAGCCACACTATGGAAAGGGAAACGGGTGAACTTTGAAAGCAAACAGATTTCACAGTTGTCATCGGGTGGCTGTCCGTTCAGCTTCAGACCCTTAATGGCTCCATCCTTCTCCAGCTGCTTCAGCAAAGGCATTGCCACATGCCCTAAGCGCCGGTGTGCCGTTGCCCAATCTGTCTCCCCAGATCTGGCCGACACTTTCACACCAACCCCTCCAACGGCATTGCACTCCCCCTGGGATGCAGACCCCTCTCCAGCCTGCCCCCCACCATGCCACGCCAGGGCCGGCAGCTGCCACATAGATCTGTACACGTCCTTGCTCTCGTGCAGATCCCAAAGCACCCGATTGCCCAGCTTCCCCTTATAAGTGCGTGCCCCATCCGTGTTGGTGTTCACCCCAGCCTTGCCAAGCTTACGGAGGGAGATAAGGTTGGCCTTCAGGTCGGGGACGAAGAGAACGTCGTGCAGCACCACCGGCTTGCCATCCGCTCCCTTAAACGCAGCTCGTCCCGCACCAGCCACCTTCAACATGTGTCCAGAGGCGGAGCACACTTCATTGATCGGTGCAGCTCGTACTTCGTCCAGCAGGTCCTTGCGCGGCGTCATCGTCCAAGCAGCGCCTGTGTCCAACACCCAATAGTCTAGGGGGTGCAGCTCTGCTCCAACTTTGGCAGAGGCGTCTCCTTGCTCCCCCTTGTCTCCTACATGGAAGAATTGGCCCGCGGTGCGCTCCTTCTTCTTCTCCGCACCGCCGTTGCCCTTCGGGTTGTTGTCGGACGAATCAGCGACCATGTTGGCGCCGTTTTTCTGGTTCCTCCGCGCGCCGCCATCCTGGTGACGATTCTGGGGGGTCCATCCATCGGGTTTCTTATAGCACAAAAACCAGGGGTGCCCTTCCTTCTCACAATACCAGCAACTCCCTTTCATTTTGCCACCAGCACCCGACTTGCCCCCACGTCCAGATTTCGCACCGCGACCCCAACCGGTACCTCCTTGTTGGTCGTTGGAGTCGTCGTCTTTCTTTGCACCGCGTCCAGCACCACCGAAGCCACGTCCTCTGCCACGTCGGCTCCCTTGCATCCCGTAGCCGCTGCTGCCGTCGTCTCCACCCCTCAGTTGGCGGCGACGGAAGTCCTCCTCCAGAATCTTCGTCCGCACCCACTCGAGCGTCCACAAGCTCTGGTTCTGCGGCAGGCTCAATCCGCTCGTAAATTGAAGCCACGATTCTGGCAGCAGCGAGAGCATCTTCAAGCACTTGGTCTGCTCCGGGTAGGTGATTCCCGCGGTCGCCAACTTCGCGTAGAGGTCGCGCATCTTGTCCAGGACTGGTTGCACCGGCTCTCCCTCGCTCAGGCGCAACGCGGACAGCTCCCTCTCCAGCATCAACGTTGCGACAACGGAGGTCGGGGCGTGCAGCTCCTTCAACACGGTCCACGCCTTCGGACCGCATTCAACCTCCGGCAGCAGGTGCATGACGTGGTGACGCTGGTTCAGCTCCAAACTCTGCGACATCAAATAGTAGCCAGCCGAGGAGCGCTCGTCCCAATCTTCCTGCAGCGTGGGGTCACTCGGTCTAGGCTCCTCCCCAATCATTAGTTTCAGCAAACCGATCTGACGGAAATATAATTGCATTTTCCAGGCCCAATCATCATAGCCCTCACCATTGAACTTCTCGACGGTGAAATTCTTCAGCACCTCCTTGACAAGCGAGCCCTGGTTTGTTCGCGCTCCCCTTGGCGCTGAAAGACCAGAATCTTGGCTGCCGCTACGATCTTGGGCTGAAGATTCACCAGCTCCCGCCGAGGTGTTGCCCGCCATAGCTACCTATAACGAGGATCACTATAACGCAGCTCTGATACCAGCTTGTTTGGTGTAAGGGCCTAATAAACTCAAGCTATTAGGACTTAATCAAACTTAAAACCTCTCCTCGGGGTCACCTCCAAGGGTCCCTGGGTGCCTGGTACAAGACCAGCCCCTATCCTCGGGTCCGAGTTTGTAGAGAGAGGGATCAAGAAGGACTTAGTCAAAACAGCAAGAGTACCTTGAACGTCGCGCAGCGTGCCGTGCAGACCGTCGGTCGGATTAAGCTGAGAATTCGCTATATCGAAGCTCGCTCCAAGAGCTTTAAAATGAGCCAAGTTGCCTCGCGAAAAGTTCTGCCATTACGAAGTTATGGCTCAGACGGTGTTTGCCTAGCATTAGAGTGCTAGCGTACTAGCGTTGACTCGGGTAGCATTCCGCCAACGAACCGCGTAGAAACGAAATTCCAGCGAGGAAGGAATTCGCATGAATCAATTTGACTATATTCAGGTACAAACAGAGAAGGATTAAATAGTTCTAGCTAGCAAGGACCTTGGGAATCAACCTGGGAACAACCAGGGATGATCCCAAATAATTCCAAGCAACAGAACCAACCTGGCTGGACAAAATAGCAGGTGGTAGGTTGGTAAACAACCTCTGGTTCTGTTTTTCCAACCTGGGAAAACAACAACCAGGTTCAGGTTCTAAAAGCAGAACCTGTTTTGTCTTTGCCCAACCAGCCAAATGCTGGTTCCGCTGGTTTCCCCTGGCCTTGTAGCATGCAGATACAGACAAACAACATCCAACCTTCACCTAAATTGTACCCCTATAGTGCCTTCCCTGCTACACTATAGTTAACCAAACAAAACAGTACAATTTCGAGTTGGATAGAACTGAATCTGCGCAATCAACTCAACCGAACTGCAAAGCTTCCATCTTGGGTTCCTTTGCGAGCTCGTCCTTCCTGCTTGCACTGTTCATAGCGCATACAATGTTGTGCCAAAGCGCACATTGCGCGAGTACCTGCAAATGCATCAAGCGAAAAATGCGAAAGCAAACAAACACACGAACACACCATTCACACGCAAATGCATTCGCACACGCATACTCGTACAAACAGACGGCAGGATGTCGTGCAATGTAAATTTGCACCCAACAGGTCCAACCGGTCCATTGGGCCAACATGCCAGTTGGTCCAACCGGTCCATTGGGCCAACAGGCCAGTTGGTCCAGCCGGTCCATTTGGACAACAAGCCAGTTGGTCCAACCGGTCCATTGGGCCAACAGGCCAGTTGGTCCAACCGGTCCATTGGACCAACGGGCCAGTTGGTCCAACCGGTCCATAGGGCCAACAGGCCAGTTGGTCCAACCGGTCCATAGGACCAACAGGCCAGTTGGTCTAACCTGTCCATTGGGACCAACAGATGAGTTGGTCCAACCGGGCCATAAGGACAATAGGCCAGTTGGTCCAACCGGTCCATTGGGCCAACAGGCCAGTTGGTCCAACCGGTCCATTGGGCCAGCATGCTAGTCGGTCCAACTGGTCCATAGGACAAACAGGCCAGTTTGTCCAACCGGTCCATTGGACCAACAGGCCAGTTTGTCCAACCGTTTTATTAGGCCAATAGGCCAGTTGGTCCAACGGTCCATTGGTCCAACAGACCAGTTGGTCCAACCGGGCCATAGGGACAACAGGCCAGTTGGTCCAACCGGTCCATTGGGCCAACAGGTCAGTTCGTGCAACGGGTCTATTGGGCCAACAGGCTAGTTGGTCCAACCGGTCCATTGGACCAACAGGCGAGTTGGTCCAACCGGTCCATTGGACCAAAAGGCCAGTTGGTCCAACCGGTCCATGGGACCAACATGCGAAGTGGTCCAACCAGGCCAAAGGACAAACAGGCCAGTTGTTCCAACCGGTCCATGAGACCAACAGGCGAGTTTGTCCAACCAAAACAAAGGGACAACAGGCCAGTTGGTCCAACCGGTCCATTGGGCCAACAGGCCAGTTGGTCCAACCGGTCCATTGGGACAACAGGCCAGTTGGTCCAACCGGTCCATTGGGCCAACAGGCCAGTTGGTCCAATCGGTCCATTGGGCCAACAGGCCAGTTGGTCCAACCGGTCCATTGGGCCAACAGGCCAGTTGGTCCAGCTGGCCCATTGGACCAACAGGCCAGTTGGTCCAGCCGGTCCATTGGACCAACTGGCCAGTTGGTCCAACCGGTCCATTGGACCAACAGGCGAGTTGGTCCAACCGAGCCATTGAGCCAACAGGCCAGTTGGTCCAACCGGTCCAATGGGCCAACATGCAAGTTGTTCAAACTGGTCTATGGGACCAACAGGCGAGTTGGTCCAACCGGTCCATTGGACCAACTGGCCAGTTGGTCCAACCGGTCCATTGGGACAACAGGCCAGTTGGTCCAACCGATCCATTGGACCAACAGGCCAGTTGGTCCAATCGGTCCATTGGGCCAACAGGCCAGTTGGTCCAACCGGTCCATTGGGCCAACAGGCCAGTTGGTCCAACCGGTCCATTGGGCCAACAGGCCAGTTGGTCCAACCGGTCCATTGGACCAACAGGCGAGTTGGTCCAACTGAGCCATTGGGCCAACATGCCAGCCGGTCCAATGGGCAAACATGCAAGTTGTTCCAGCTGGTCTATGGGACCAACAGGCGAGGTGGTCCAACCAGGCCAAAGGGCCATCAGGCCAGTTGGTCCAACCGGTCCATGGGACCAACAGGCGATTTGGCCAAACCGGACCATTGGGCCAACAGGCCAGTTGGTCCAACCAGTCCATTGGGCTAACAGACTAGTTGGTCCATCCAGTCTTTTGGGCCAACAGGCCAGTTGTTCCAACCGATCCATGGGACTAACATGCGAAGTGGTCCAACCAGGCCAAAGGACCAACAGGCCAGTTGTTCCAACTGGTCCATGGGACCAACAGGCGAGGTGGTCCAACCAGGCCAAAGGACCAACAGGCCAGTTGTTCCAACCGCTCCTTGGGACCAACAGGCGAGTTGGTCCAACCAGGCCATAGGGACAACAGGCCAGTTGGTCCAACCGGTCCATTGGGCCAACAGGCCAATTGGTCCAATCGGTCCATTGGGACAACAGGCCTGTTGGTCCAATCGGTCCACTGGGCCAAGAGGCCAGTTGGTCCAATCGGTCCATTAGGCCAAGAGGCCAGTTGGTCCAACCGGTCCATTAGGCCAACAGGCCAGTTGGTCCAACCGGTCCATTGGGCCAACAGGCCTGTTGTTCCTACCGGTTCATTGGGCCAACAGGCCAGTTGGTCCAACCGGTCCATTGGGCCAACAGGCCAGTTGGTCCAACCGATCCATTGGACCAACAAACCAGTTGGTCCAACCGGTCTATAGGACCAACATGTTTATGTGATGCTATCATTCGCATTCACGTCTGTCTGCCTCCCATCATATGTTCGTGCGTTGCATATGTGGTGTGAGCGTATGCAAGAAATTTCTGTTTCGTGTGGTTTGGATATCCTGAGTGTTTCTGAATGTCATTTGGATTGAGCAGATATCTGAAGTGACTTCTCTGCTCAAGAGCTTTCCGACGAACCAAGAATCGTCGCGATCGGAGCTTAACCAAGAAAGTTACGAATATTGGAGTTCGTATGCTTATATATTTTGGTTGCAGCGACTTTCAGCCAGTCGGTCCAACCGGTTTCTTGGGCCAACAGGCCAGTCGTTCTTACCTGTCCAATGGGCCAACAGGCCAGTCGGTCCATCCGCTCCATAGGGCCAACAGGCCAGTTGGTCCAACCGGTCCATTGGGACAACAGGCCAGTCGGTCCAACCGATCCATTGGGACAACGGGCCAGTTGGTCCAACCGGTCCATTGGGACAACAGGCCAGTTGGTCCAACCGGTCCATTGGGCCAACAGGCCAGTTGGTCCAACCGGTCCATTGGGCCAACAGGATAGCTGGTCCAACCGGTCCATTGGGCCAACAGGCCAGTTGGTCCAACCAGTCCATTGGGCCAACATGCCAGTTGGTCCAACCGGTCCATTGGGCCAACAGACCAGTTGGTCTATGCGGTCCATTGGGCCAACAGGCCAGTTGGTCCAACCAGTCCATTGGACCAACAGGCCAGTTGGTCCATCCGGTCCATTGGGCTAACAACAGGCCAGTTGGTCCAACCGGTCCATGGGACCAACAGGCGAGGTGGTCCAACCAGGCCAAAGGACCAACAGGCCAGTTGGTCCAACCGGTCCATGGGACCAACAGGCGAGGTGGTCCAACCAGGCCAAAGGACCAACAGGCCAGTTGGTCCAACCGGTCCATTGGACCAACAGGCGAGTTGGTCCAACCAGGCCATAGGGACAACAGGTCAGTTGGTACAACCGGTCCATTGGGCCAACAAGCCAACGGGTGCCGACTTAAGGTCCAGCCTGATGACGACCTCATCTTCCGCCGACCTCTGGATGGTGTCCATGCCGACGTGTGCGAGCCTCGCATGTAGCCTGTCCGTGGTCGACGTTATCACCGTGACTTTCGTCCGTAGGGCCACCACCTCTGTTGAGGGCGCCGCAGGGCAGGGACGCACGACGGTGCAGAGGACCCGTTCGGAGTACATCGTTCGACCAAGCACGTCCCGCCGCCGCCGAGACAAGGAGCATCCCGTCACGCCGTTCTCCTTTAGCTGACCGGCTGACAACAGGTTTTCCCGCACGCCCGGGACGTATAGTACGTCGAGGATCAGCACCAGCTTTCCGACTTCACCTTGCAAGGCGATGGTTCCCCGTCCCTTGACGTCCTGCAGCATCTCGTTGAAGCCGCGCACGTGCTTGACGTCACCGTTCGGCCCCAAGTCGACGAAGCCGTCCTTCGTCCCCATCAGATGGTGCAAGCAGCCGCAGGGTTCGCCTGCACGGCTGCTGCCACCGCCTGGAAGTCCTTGCTAGCCTCCGGCGCCAGCGAGACGGTCGGCTCTACGACGCCGACCAGCGAGCACGACGCCTCCTTGTCGTCGTGCCCCTTGCCGCCAGCAGAGGAGTCGGCATCCTTCGCCGATGTCGACTTGTTTGACTGCTTATTCTTCCACGACTGGCTTCCTCGACGTGGACGACGGCTGGTCGACCTCCCGCGGCCTACCTTAGCATCGTCGTCGTCGGAGTCAGTGCGGTAGGGGCACTCGAAAAAGAGGTGGTCGGGGCTGTGGCAGATCCAGCACTCCCAACGCCTACTTCTTCATCATTGGCCAACTTCGTCTTGTCGACGTCCTTTGCTGGCTTCCTGCTACTGCTTCCGCCACCGCCAGTCTGCCCGCGCTGTCTCGGTCGACCTCCTTGCTTCGCCGGGGCGGCGTAGTTTACCTGCGGCAGGAGCTTCGATGACCGCTCGGCTTCCTGCATCGCCTCGTCCTGCAGGATGTACGAGGTCAGGGAGTCCACGTTGAGTGTCGCCCGCATGCTCGGCACCATCGACAGCCGCTTCAGCAGGTTGTGGCTGCTTGGGAGCCCCTTTAGGACGTGCGTTACGGACGACGACGTCGAGTACTGCATTACGGACATCCTCATGGTGGCGAGAAGTCGCCGTGCCCGGTTGCAGTATTTGGTCGTCATATCCTGGTCGCCCATCCGCAGGTGCGACAGCTGCTCCTCGAGCTGGCCGATGTACAGGTCGTCGGTGAACTGGTACGTCTGCCACGCCTTGTGGCCGGCGTCCAAGTAGTCCCTGCACGGCTTCAGGGCCATCTGCACGCCCGGCAAGGAGCACTGCGAAATGACCATGAAGGTCAACAGATGCACGATGCGAAACTCTGCATGCAGGTCAGGGTAGTTTTCCGACGGTGTCACCACTGTACCGGCGGCAAAGCCGATCAGCCTGGCCATCTCCAACTGGCGCTCGATGGCTTCCTTCCAGGTGAGGATGTCGGGGCGACCGACCAGCAGGGGGGTGACCGAGATCCTGTCCGGCGTAAATTTGAAGTAGCTGTAGCTCGGCGCTATCCCGCCCGCTTTCACATGAGTCGCCGATGACACCGGCAATCCGCTTCGTCGACCTCCGACGTCACCCTGCGAGGAGCCTGCAGCCGCCGACGACCGCATCCCTCGCGCCTGAACGCCACCGACTTCATCGGCGTGTATCACTCCTCGCTGTCTTAACGTGCCTCCCGCACTGCTGCCGTCTTGATCACCGGCATTGACGCCCAGGTAGACGCTGCCCTCGTCGTTCACCGGTCGAGGAGAAGCAGGCCGAGAAGGGTGCTCCGTCGCCCACAACGGAAGCTAGACTACGGGCTAGGCACGGGGTAGGAGTGATCGTAGCTTTCGTTCACTTAGTCGTTTCCATGCATTCAAACTGCTTGCCAGTTCACGGGGAAATTGTCAAGACTTTTACAGTCAGGTTGGCAAGACAAGACTACATCAGAGCTAGCATGCAAGCAGGACGACTACCAGCGCAGAACGGTCGACCGCGTTCCAACCCGATTTGGTCGACCGCGCTCCAGCAGTGCAAAGTCGACGGCGTACCAACGCTGCAGGTTGACAGCGCCAGCATTGCTCCTGCATGACAGCAGCCCTCCTACTTCGCAGGTGCTCGCAGGTGATTGGCGTGCCGTGCCTTGTCACCTGCACAGAACACATACCAAATCAACCTCGTGCTGACAAATGCATCTGATCAGCCATGTCGACCTCGGGATACTACCACCGAGGTCGGCCTCGCCACCAACACCTGGGCGACCGGCGTGTGCCTTCGCAGAACCTCGTCACTCATGTAACCTAGTTGACTGGGCAACCACGTCGACTAGCTGCTCCTTAACGTGCCCGTGGACCACCCAATTCGGCGACCACTTCCAGTTGACCTCACCATGTCGACCACACCCTTGGTTGACCAGCTCCAGGTCGACGACACTCCTGGTCGACCAACTCCACGTCGACCAGCATTCCTGTCAGCCGGCCACCCAAGTTGGCTGCACCAGTCGGCGTCACCAAGTCGACGCCCTCCACAGGTCGACCTCACAGAAGTCGGCATCCTCCTGAAATCGGCAGTGGCCCCCATGCAGGTAGACTTGCCCTGTCGACCAGCTCGCCCACTGCTGCGTGTCGGCTGCTCCCTTCACACCCGACCACGAAGTCAGCTTCGCCCTGCGAGAACGGGGCCTAACGAAACCCCCATATTACCTATCCCTATGATTGGTACCAAGAGTAAGTGTGTTACTTACCCATATGGTTGGTACCTAGAGTAAGAGCGTTACTTACCTATATCGAATGTACCAAGGGTAAGTGCGTTAGTTACCCATATGGAAGGTACTAAGGGTAATTGTATTGCTTGCCCATATGATTAGTACCTGGAGTAAATGCGTTACTTACACATATGGTTGGTACCAAGAGTAAGTGTGTTATTTACCCATATGGAAGGTACCAAGGGTAAGTACGTTGATTACCCATATGGAAGGTACCAAGAGTAAGTGCGTTACTTACCCATATGGAAGGTACCAAGAGTAAGTGCGTTACTTACCGTCAACGACAGCGTTGCGCACTTGATGCGCTGGCTCGACCAGGAGACTGCGGCCCCTCCGTAGACGAACACGTAGCCGCCCATGCTCATCCGGTTTTGCTTGTCACCAGCGATTTCAGCGTCCACGTAGCCGACCAGCTCCAGCGTCTCTGGACCACCGCCGAACTCCAGGCGGTGTCATGCGTATTGGTGAGGTAGGCGAGGCAGCGGTCAACCTTGCCAGTGCTAGTACCGCGAGGCCGATCCCCAGCTTGCTGCAGGCGATGGCGATGTCCCGTCCCGTCGTCGTCGCCGCGAACCGCATCAAGCCGACCTTCTGCCGATACTCCTTTTCCTGATGCTCCTGTCCCTCCTCGTCTACGAACTTTAGCTTGGCGTAAGCGTTGACCTAGACCGGCGTCTTCGGGGTGCGCCTGGTTTGCTCTTCATCAAGGAACCGACTACGCAGCTTGTCGGCGTAGCCCTGCTGGTGGAGCCATAGCTTCCTTGCCGCCTGTCGTGCACGATCTCCAGCCCGAGGTACTTCTGCACCAGCGGGATCTTGCTCAGCTTGAAGGCGGCCTCCAGCAGCTCCTTCAGCATCTTGGTGCTGCTGCTAGCGACAAGCAGGTCGTCAACGTAGACCAACACCCATCATGCCACGCCATCCCCACCGACCTTGAAGTAGAGCGCCGTGTCAACCTGGCTCTTCTTCCAGCAAGCACTCAGCAGTACACCATCGAGAGCCCAGTACCACATTAGCGGCGAATGCTTCAGTCCGTAGAGGCTCTTCAGCAGCTTGCACACCCCGCCAGTCTCGTCGTTGTAGTGGACCGGCTGGTACATGTACAGCACATGGTCGAGCTTGCTCTGCAGGAAGGCGTTCTTCATGTCAAGCTGCATCAGGTTGAGGTCGAGGACGGCTACGATGCTGAGGAAGACCCTCAACGTGACATAGTTGCTCACCGGCCTGTACGTCTCGTTGTAGTCGGCGCCATACACCTGCGTGAAGCCCTTCACGACCAGCCTCACCTTCTCGCGCTCGACGGTGTCGCCGATGTGGTACTCTGTCGTCAGTACCCACCGGTTCGTCATGATGTTGGCCCTCTGTGGTGCTCAACAAGCTCCCAGGTTCCCATGCCGAGGAGGCTGCGGATCTCCTCCTCCATGGCGGCTTTCACCGCATTGCTTATCGAGCTCGCCAACGCCTCCTTCACCGTCATTGTGGAGATGTCCCTGCGGTGTTCGGGGTCGGCGTGCATGTCGGGGTCGAGCTCTGTCGTCGTACAGCAGGTCATCCACCTCGTTGTACACGGTGGTGAAGGCGGCCAGAACGTAGAGGTCATGTGGCCTCCGAATTCGGCCTGACTGCCGTGGTCCAGGCTAGACCTCCACCACGACGCTGTCGGTGGACTCCGCGGCGTCCCCTTCATCGTCACTGGCTTCACTGCCCTCATCATCCTTCTGCACTTCAATCGGCTCCCCTTCCGACTGCCCGGTTGCCGACTGCTTCGTGGTGGCCGTCACGGCTGCCTGCTCCCCTGTCTGCTGCTGCCGTGCCGATGCCTCATTCGCAGGCTTCACCAAAGCCGTCTGCACTTCCGCGTCCTGCTGCTTCCTAGTCAACATCGACTTCACCCCCACGCCGACTTGCTGAACGTCACGTTACCCACCGACGATGCTCTTGGCCGGCGCCACAGGCGACCCCTCATTGCTCCCTTCAGCGCCACTGGCCGACGGCGGTGCCAGCGTACGTAGGTCGGCAACAAGGGGTGGGGCAGGGGGGGCCGGAGAGGGGGCGCAGACGACCTCGGAGTCCTCATCAGCAAGCTGACCCACCTCGGCGAGCAGAGGGAGCATCGCCGTCGAGGTGTCCATCGGCGGGTAGACATGCGTCTGCCCCGACGCCGGCCCGTGCTCCGAATTTCACGCCTCCATCGACATGGCCTTGTAGAACACCACGTCCGACGTGGTGACCACCCGGTTGTCGGCAATGTCGGCGAGTTGCCAGCCCTTGCTCTCCTCCGACACACCGAGGTGAAGGCCCCACCTGGCCTTCGGCTTCAGCTTCCCACCGCGCTGCTGCTCGGAAACAAGGAACTCCGCCATGCAGCCCGCACGCGTGCCAGCGACAAGTCGGGCTTCTTCCCGGTCAGCAGCTGGCACAGCGTCCTCTCCCGCGGCAGCATCGAACTCTCCAGGTAGTTGCGAACCCAGACGGCCTGCTGCAGAGCAAGGTGCCACCAGTGCTGCTACACGCCCATGTACAGCAACATTGTCCTCACCGACTCCACCACCGTCCGCATCTCTCGCTCCGCCATGCCGTTCTGCTGCGGGGTGTATGGGCAGGTCAGGTCGTGGACGATCCCCTTGCCGTCCACGAAGGCAGGGAACTCCTTCCCGAGAAATTCCCCTCCTCGGTCAGATCGTAGCTGCAGCACCGACTTCTTCGACTGCCGCTCGACCAGCACCAGCCACTGCTGGAACTCCCGCAGCACGTCCGAATTCTTAACGACCGGCCTCACCCACTCGTAGCGGGTCTTGCGGGCCTTTAGCAGCAGGAAATACAGGCTGCCATCCTTGGCAACAACCCGAAACGGCCCGCACAGGTCGATGTGCACGACAGCCAGCATGTCGTTGGCGTCGGAGCCCTGGTCGGGGAAGGTGTGCCGCGCCATCTTCCCGCCGACGAACGATAGACAAGATGAACTGCTGCGGGGTGCCGACTTAAGGTCCAGCCCGATGGTGACCTCATGTTCTGCCGACCTCTGGATGGTGTCCATGCCGACGTGTCTGAGCCTCGCATGTCGCCGATACTATCGCCTGCAGGGCCACCACCTCTGTCCAGGACGCCGCCGGGAAGGGACGCACGAAGGTCGGTGCAGAGGACCCGGCCGGAATACATCGCTCGACCAAGCACGTCCCGCCGCCGCCAAGACAAGGAGCATCCCGTCACGCCGTTCTCCTTTAGCTGACCGGCTGACAACAGGTTTGCGCGGGACGTCCTGCAGCGCCCCGTTGAAGCCGCGCACGTGCTCGACGTCGCCGTTTGGCCCCAAGTCGACGAAGCCGTCCTTCGTCCCCATAAGATGATGCAAGCAGCCGCTGTCGAGCAGGACAGCCGCAGGGTTCGCCTGCACGGCTGCTGCCACCGCCTGGAAGTCCTTGCTAGCCTCCGGCAGCAGGGAGACAATCGGCTCCACGACGCCGACCAGCGAGCACGACGCCTCCTTGTCGTCTCGCCCCTTGCCGCCAGCAGAGGAGTCGGCGTCCTTCGCCGATGTCGACTTGTTTGACTGCTTCTCCTTCCACGACTGGCTTCCTCGACGTGGACGACGGCTGGTCGACCTCCCGCGGCCTCCCTTAGCATCGTCGTCGTCGGAGTCACTGCGGTCGGGGCACTCGAAGGAGAGGTGGTCGGGGCTGTGGCAGATCCAGCACTCCCAACGCCGAATTCTTCATCATTGGCCAACTTCGTCTTGTCGATGTCCTTTGCTGGCTTCCTGCTACTGCTTCCGCCACCGCCAGTCTGCCCGCGCTGTCCCTGTCGACCTCCTTGCTTCGCCGGGGCGGCGTAGTTTACCTGCGGCAGGAGCTTCGATGAGCGCTCGGCTTCCTGCATCGCCTCGTCCCGCAGGATGTACGAGGTCAGGGAGTCCTCGATGAGTGTCGCCCGAGAAGTCGCCATGCCCGGTTGCAGTAGTCGGTCGCCATCTCCTGGTCGCGCATCCGCAGGTGCGTCATCTGCTCCTCGAGCTGGCCGATGTACAGGTCGCCGGTGAACTGGTACGTCTGCCACGCCTTGTGGCCGTCGTCCATGTAGTCCCTGCACGGCTTCAGGGCCATCTGCACGCCCGGCAAGGAGCACCGCGAGATGACCGTGAAGGTCAACAGATGCATGACGCGAAACTCTGCATGCAGGTCAGGGTAGTTTTCCGACGGTGTCACCACTGTGCCGGTGGCAAAGCCCATCAGCCTGGCCATCTCCAACTGGCGCTCGATGGCTTCCTTCCAGGTGAGGATGTCGGGGCGACCGACCAGCAGGGGGGTGACCGAGATCCTGTCCGGCGTAAATTTGAAGTAGCTGTAGCTCGGGGCGATCCCGCCCGCTTTCACATGAGTCGCCGACGACACCGGCAATCTTCTCCGTCGACCTCATACGTCACCTTGCAACGAGCCTGCAGCCGCCGACGACCGCATCCCTCGCGCCTGAACGCAACCGACTTCATCGGCGTGTATCACTCCTCGCTGCCTTAACGTGCCTCCCGCACTGCTGCCGTCTTGATCACCGGCGTTGACGCCCAGGTAGACGCTGCCCTCGTCGTTCATCGGTCGAGGAGAAGCAGGCCGAGAAGGTTGCTCCGTCGCCCACACGGCACGGATGCCAGCCTTGACGACCGCCCAGGGGATCATGGCGTCTCCTCAATTCCTCCAGCCGTGCCTCCAAGGTGTCTACAACACCAGTGTCACCTACACCAACCATGGTGGTCACTACCGCACAGCTGCCAGCCTAGGAGCAACTTAGGTGATGGGCGCAACTAAGTCGACTAGACTGAAAGGTAAGTCATGTTGCCGCCCACGCTCACCGCATCATGCGGAAATAACTACTACAACCGGAGCAAGCTAGACTACGGGCTAGGCACGGGGTAGGAGTGATCGTAGCGTTCGTTCACTTAGTCGTTTCCCTGCGTTCAAACTGCTTGCTAGTTCACGGGGAAATTGGCAAGACTTTTACAATCAGGTTGGCAAGACAAGACTACATGGGAGCTAGCATGCAAGCAGGACCACTATCAGCGCAGAATGGTTGACCGCGTTCCAACCCCATTTGGTCGACCGCGCTCCAGTAGTGCAAAGTCTGTTGGGTGCAAATCCACATTGCACGACATCCTGCCGTCTGTTTGTACGAGTATGAGTGTGCGAATGCATTTGCGTCTGAATGTTGTGTTCGTGTGCTTGTTTGCTTTCGCAATTTTCGCTTGAAGCATTTGCAGGTACTCGCGCAATGTGCGCTTCGGCACAACATTGTACGCGCTATGAACAGTGCAAGCAGAAAGGACGAGCTCGCAAAGGAACCCAAGATGGAAGCTTCGCAGTTCGGTTGAGTTGATTGCGCAGATTCTGTTCTATCCAACTCGAAATTGTACTGTATTGTTTGGTTGACTATAGTGTAGCAGGGCAGGCACTATAGGGGTACAAATTAGGTGAAGGTTGGATGTTGTTTGTCTGTATCTGCATGCTACAAGGCCAGGGGAAACCAGCGGAACCAGCATTTGGCTGGTTGGGCAAAGACAAAACAGGTTCTGTTTTTAGAACCTGAACCTGGTTGTTGTTTTCCCAGGTTGGAAAAACAGAACCAGAGGTTGTATACCAACCTACCACCTGCTATTTTGTCCAGCCAGGTTGGTTCTGTTGCTTGGAATTATTTGGGATCATCCCTGGTTGTTCCCAGGTTGATTCCCAAGGTCCTTGCTAGCTAGAACTATATATTCCTTCTCTGTTTGTACCTGAATATAGTCAATTGATTCATGCGAATTCCTTCATCGCTGGAATTTCGTTTCTACGCGGTTCGACGGCGGAATGCTACCCAAGTCAACGCTAGTACGCTAGCACTCCAACGCTAGGCAAACGCTGTCCGAGCCATAACTCCGTAATGGCAGAACTTTTCGCGAGGCAACTTAGCTCATTTTAAAGATCTTGGAGCGAGCTTCGATATGGTGAATTCTCAGCTTAATCTGATCGACGGTCTGCACGGCACGCTGCGCGACGTTCAAGGTACTCTTGTTATTTTGGCTAAGTCTTTCTTGACTCCTCTCTCTACAAACTCGGACCCGAGGATAGGGGCTGGTTTTGTACCAGGCACCCAGGGACCCTTGGAGGTGACCCCGAGGAGAGGTTTTAAGTTTGATTGAGTCTTAATAGCTTGAGTTTATTAGGCCCTTACACCAACAAGCTGGTATCAGAGCTGCGTTATAGTGATCCTCGTTAAAGGTAGCTATGGCGGGCAACACCTCGGCGGTAGCTGGTGAATCTTCAGGCCAAGATCGTAGCGGCAGCCAAGATTCTGGTCTTTCAGCGCCAAGGGGAGCGCGAACAAACCAGGGCTCGCTGATCAAAGAGGTGCTGAAGAACTTCACCGTCGAGAAGTTCAATGGTGAGGGTTATGATGATTGGGCCTGGAAAATGCAACTCTACTTCCGTCAGATTGGATTGCTGAAACTAATGATTGGGGAGGAGCCTAGACCGAGTGACCCCACCCTGCAGGAAGATTGGGACGAGCGCGCCTCGGCTGGCTACTACTTGATGTCGCAAAGTTTGGAGCTGAATCAGCGTCACCACGTCATGCACCTGCTGCCGGAGGTTGAGTGCGGTCCGAAGGCGTGGACCATGTTAAAGGAGCTGCACGCCCCTACATCCGTCGTCACAACGCTCATGATGGAGAGGGAGCTGTCTGCGTTGCGCCTGAGCGAGGGAGAGCCGGTGCAACCTGTTTTGGACAAGATGCGCGACCTCTACGCGAAGTTGGCGACCGCGGGAATCACCTACCCGGAGCAGACCAAGTGCTTGAAGATGCTGTCGCTGCTGCCGGAATCGTGGCTTCAATTCACAAGCGGATTGAGCCTGCCGCAGAACCAGAGCTTGTGGACGCTCGAGTGGGTGCGGACGAAGATTCTGGAGGAGGACTTCCGTCGCCGCCAACTAAGGGGTGGAGACGACGGCAGCAGCGGGTACGGGATGCAAGGGAGCCGACGTGGCAGAGGACGTGGCTTCGGTGGTGCTGGACGCGGTGCAAAGAAAGACGACGACTCCAACGACCAACAAGGAGGTACCGGTTGGGGTCGCGGTGCGAAATCTGGACGTGGGGGCAAGTCGGGTGCTGGTGGCAAAATGAAAGGGAGTTGCTGGTATTGTGAGAAGGAAGGGCACCCCTGGTTTTTGTGCTATAAGAAACCCGATGGATGGACCCCCCAGAATCGTCACCAGGATGGCGGCGCGCGGAGGAACCAGAAAAACGGCGCCAACATGGTCGCTGATTCGTCTGACAACAACCCGAAAGGCAACGGCGGTGCGGAGAAGAAGAAGGAGCGCACCGCGGGCCAATTCTTCCATGTGGGAGACAAGGGGGAGCAAGGAGACGCATCTGCTAAGGTTGGAGCAGAGCTGCACCCCCTGGACTATTGGGTGTTGGACACGGGTGCTGCTTGGACGATGACGCCGCGGAAGGACCTGCTGGACAACGTACGCGCTGCACCAATCAATGAAGTATGCTCCGCCTCTGGACACATGTTGAAGGTGGCTGGTGCGGGACGAGCAGCGTTTAGGGGTGCTGGTGGTGCTGCACGACGTTCTCCTCGTCCCCGACCTGAAGGCCAACCTTATCTCCCTTCGTAAGCTTGGCAAGATTGGGGTGAACACCAACACGGATGGGGCTCGCACTTATAAGGGGCAGCTGGGCAATCGGGTGCTTTGGGATCTGCATGAGAGCAAGGACGTGTACAGATCCATGTGGCAGCTGCCGGCGTTGGCGTGGCACGGTGGGGGGCAGGCTGGAGAGGGGTCTGCATCCCAGGGGGAGTGCAACGCCGTTGGAGGAGTTGGTGTGAAAGTGTCGGCCAGATCTGGGGAGACGGATTGGGCAACGGCACATCGACGCTTGGGGCATGTGGCAATGCCTTTGTTGAAGCAGCTGGAGAAGGATGGAGCTGTTAAGGGTCTGAAACTGAACGGACAACCACCCGATGATAACTGTGAAATTTGCCTCCTTTCAAAGTTCACCCGTTTTCCCTTCCATAGTGTGGCTTGCATGAGCAATAAGCCGTTGGAGCTGGTCCACATGGACTTGGTGGGGCCGCTGCCGGTGCAAGGGCACAAGGGGGAGCGGTATTTCCTAACCATAGTGGATGACTGGAGCAGGCTAATGTGGGCGTATCCGCTGAAGCAGAAAGATCACGCCGCCTCCACGATTCGGGACGATTGGCTGCCGTTCGTGGAGAAACAAGCGGAGTGTATAGTGAAGCGGATTAGGACAGACCGGGGTGGTGAGTTCCTTGGAGCTGAAATAACGGCCTGGCTCAAGAAGCAGGGCATCCAGAGGGAGCTGACCACGGCTTATACCCCACAGTCCAACGGTGTAGCAGAACGGGCGAACCGGACCATTCTAGAGACAGCTAGGGCGTCGCTCATAGAATCTGGGCTTGGCAACTGTTGGTGTAAGGGCCTAATAAACTCAAGCTATTAGGACTTAATCAAACTTAAAACCTCTCCTCGGGGTCACCTCCAAGGGTCCCTGGGTGCCTGGTACAAGACCAGCCCCTATCATCGGGTCCGAGTTTGTAGAGAGAGGGATCAAGAAGGATTTAGTCAAAACAGCAAGAGTACCTTGAACATCGCGCAGCGTGCCGTGCAGACCGTCGATCGGATTAAGCTGAGAATTCGCTATATCGAAGCTCGCTCCAAGAGCTTTAAAATGAGCCAAGTTGCCTCGCGAAAAGTTCTGCCATTACTAAGTTATGGCTCGGAGAGCGTTTGCCTAGCGTTGGAGTGCTAGCATACTAGCGTTGACTCGGGTAGCATTCCGCCGTCGAATAGCGCAGAAACGAAATTCCAGCGAGGAAGGAATTCGCTTGAATCAATTTGACTATATCCAGGTACAAACAGAGAAGGAATAAATAGTTCTAGCTAGTAAGGACCTTGGGAATCAACCTGGGAACAACCAGGGATGATCCCAAATAATTCCAAGCAACAGAACCAACCTGGCTGGACAAAATAGCAGGTGGTAGGTTGATAAACAACCTCTGGTTCTGTTTTTCCAACCTGGGAAAACAACAACCAGGTTCAGGTTCTAAAAACAGAACCTGTTTTATCTTTGCCCAACCAGCCAAATGCTGGTTCCGCTGGTTTCCCCTGGCCCTGTAGCATGCAGATACAGACAAACAATATCCAACCTTCACCCAAATTGTACCCCTATAGTGCCTGCCCTGCTACACTATAGTCAACCAAACAAAACAGTACAATTTCGAGTTGGATAGAACTGGATCTGCGTAATGAATTTAACCGAACCGCAAAGCTTCCATCTTGGGTTCCTTTGCGGGCTCGTCCTTTCTGCTTGCACTGTTCATAGTGTTGGGTGCAAATGCACATTGCACGACATCCTGCCGTCTGTTTGTACGAGTATGCGTGTGCGAATGCATTTGCGTGTGAATGGTGTGTTCGTGTGTTTGTTTGCTTTCGCATTTTTCGCTTGATGCATTTGCAGGTACTCGCGCAATGTGCGCTTTGGCACAACATTGTATGCGCTATGAGTTGGGTTGAGTTGATTGCGCAGATTCAGTTCTATCCAACTCGAAATTGTACTGTTTTGTTTGGTTAACTATAGTGTAGCAGGGAAGGCACTATAGGGGTACAATTTAGGTGAAGGTTGGATGTTGTTTGTCTGTATCTGCATGCTACAAGGCCAGGGGAAACCAGCGGAACCAGCATTTGGCTGGTTGGGCAAAGACAAAACAGGTTCTGTTTTTAGAACCTGAACCTGGTTGTTGTTTTCCCAGGTTGGAAAAACAGAACCAGAGGTTGTTTACCAACCTACCACCTGCTATTTTGTCCAGCCAGGTTGGTTCTGTTGCTTGGAATTATTTGGGATCATCCCTGGTTGTTCCCAGGTTGATTCCCAAGGTCCTTGCTAGCTAGAACTATTTAATCCTTCTCTGTTTGTACCTGAATATAGTCAAATTGATTCATGCGAATTCCTTCCTCGCTGGAATTTCGTTTCTACGCGGTTCGTTGGCGGAATGCTACCCGAGTCAACGCTAGTACGCTAGCACTCTAATGCTAGGCAAACACCGTCTGAGTCATAACTTCGTAATGGCAGAACTTTTCGCGAGGCAACTTGGCTCATTTTAAAGCTCTTGGAGCGAGCTTCGATATAGCGAATTCTCAGCTTAATCCGATCGACGGTCTGCACGGCACGCTGCGCGACGTTCAAGGTACTCTTGCTGTTTTGACTAAGTCCTTCTTGATTCCTCTCTCTACAAACTCGGACCCGAGGATAGGGGCTGGTCTTGTACCAGGCACCCAGGGACCCTTGGAGGTGACCCCGAGGAGAGGTTTTAAGTTTGATTAAGTCCTAATAGCTTGAGTTTATTAGGCCCTTACACCAACAAGCTGGTATCAAAGCTGCGTTATAGTGATCCTCGTTATAGGTAGCTATGGCGGGCAACACCTCGGCGGGAGCTGGTGAATCTTCAGCCCAAGATCGTAGCGGCAGCCAAGATTCTGGTCTTTCAGCGCCAAGGGGAGCGCGAACAAACCAGGGCTCGCTTGTCAAGGAGGTGCTGAAGAATTTCACCGTCGAGAAGTTCAATGGTGAGGGCTATGATGATTGGGCCTGGAAAATGCAATTATATTTCCGTCAGATCGGTTTGCTGAAACTAATGATTGGGGAGGAGCCTAGACCGAGTGACCCCACGCTGCAGGAAGATTGGGACGAGCGCTCCTCGGCTGGCTACTATTTGATGTCGCAGAGTTTGGAGCTGAACCAGCGTCACCACGTCATGCACCTGCTGCCGGAGGTTGAATGCGGTCCGAAGGCGTGGACCGTGTTGAAGGAGCTGCACGCCCCGACCTCCGTTGTCGCAACGTTGATGCTGGAGAGGGAGCTGTCCGCGTTGCGCCTGAGCGAGGGAGAGCCGGTGCAACCAGTCCTGGACAAGATGCGCGACCTCTACGCGAAGTTGGCGACCGCGGGAATCACCTACCCGGAGCAGACCAAGTGCTTGAAGATGCTCTCGCTGCTGCCAGAATCGTGGCTTCAATTTACGAGCGGATTGAGCCTGCCGCAGAACCAGAGCTTGTGGACGCTCGAGTGGGTGCGGACGAAGATTCTGGAGGAGGACTTCCGTCGCCGCCAACTGAGGGGTGGAGACGACGGCAGCAGCGGCTACGGGATGCAAGGTGTTGGGTGCAAATGCACATTGCACGACATCCTGCCGTCTGTTTGTACGAGTATGCGTGTGCGAATGCATTTGCGTGTGAATGGTGTGTTCGTGTGTTTGTTTGCTTTCGCATTTTTCGCTTGATGCATTTGCAGGTACTCGCGCAATGTGCGCTTTGGCACAACATTGTATGCGCTATGAACAGTGCAAGCAGGAAGGACGAGCTCGCAAAGGAACCCAAGATGGAAGCTTTGCAGTTCGGTTGAGTTGATTGCGCAGATTCAGTTCTATCCAACTCGGAATTGTACTGTTTTGTTTGGTTAACTATAGTGTAGCAGGGAAGGCACTATAGGGGTACAATTTAGGTGAAGGTTGGATGTTGTTTGTCTGTATCTGCATGCTACAAGGCCAGGGGAAACCAGCGGAACCAGCATTTGGCTGGTTGGGCAAAGACAAAACAGGTTCTGCTTTTAGAACCTGAACCTGGTTGTTGTTTTCCCAGGTTGGAAAAACAGAACCAGAGGTTGTTTACCAACCTACCACCTGCTATTTTGTCCAGCCAGGTTGGTTCTGTTGCTTGGAATTATTTGGGATCATCCCTGGTTGTTCCCAGGTTGATTCCCAAGGTCCTTGCTAGCTAGAACTATTTAATCCTTCTCTGTTTGTACCTGAATATAGTCAAATTGATTCATGCGAATTCCTTCCTCGCTGGAATTTCGTTTCTATGCGGTTCGTTGGCGGAATGCTACCCGAGTCAACGCTAGTACGCTAGCACTCTAATGCTAGGCAAACACCGTCTGAGCCATAACTTCGTAATGGCAGAACTTTTCGCGAGGCAACTTGGCTCATTTTAAAGCTCTTGGAGTGAGCTTCGATATAGCGAATTCTCAGCTTAATCCGATCGACGGTCTGCACGGCACGCTGCGCGACGTTCAAGGTACTCTTGCTGTTTTGACTAAGTCCTTCTTGATTCCTCTCTCTACAAACTCGGACCCGAGGATAGGGGCTGGTCTTGTACCAGACACCCAGGGACCCTTGGAGGTGACCCCGAGGAGAGGTTTTAAGTTTGATTAAGTCCTAATAGCTTGAGTTTATTAGGCCCTTACACCAACACATAGCGCGTACAATGTTGTGCCGAAGCGCACATTACGCGAGTACCTGCAAATGCATCAAGCGAAAATTGCGAAAGCAAACAAACACACGAACATTCCATTCACACCCAAATGCATTCGCACATACATACTCGTACAAACAGACGGCAGGATGTCGTGCAATGTAAATTTGCACCCAACACACTCCCCCTCAGCCTGCCGGCTGCATCTCCATCATTCCATGCTAGTTCATGCTCATTCCACTCATGCGCACACAACGCCAATGAGGCTCATCCGCAAGCCTCTTGGTGAGAAAGTCTGCTGGCTGCTGGTAAGTCTTGATGTAGATCGGATTCACCGTCCCCCTCTTCACCTCCTTACGCAGCCAGTGCCACTTGATACGCATGTGCTTGTTCAGCCTATGAAGCACAGCGTTCCTGGCCATCCCAAGAGCCCCCTTGCTATCACAAAACAGCGGCGTAGCAACTTTCTGCTCCTGGCCAATCTCCTCTAACAGCCTCCTCAGCCAAATCACCTCCTTCACCCCATGGAACATCGCCATGTACTCTGATTCTACGGAAGAGAGTGCCGTCTCCGTCTGCTTCTTGGACCTCCAACTAACAGGTCCTCCCCCAACTACGCAGATGTATCCTCCCACAGATGAGGAGTCCTCCTTCTCAGAAGCCCAAGTAGCATCAGTAAAGCAAGTGAGAAAGAGCTTGCCTTCTCCAAGCCTCTCCCCCTTCTCTTTCAGCACCTCTGCCCCTTTCTGCTTCACCTGTGCAGATGCGGAGTATTGAACTCCAATGCTTGGGTGAGAGTTCAGGTACTTCACCACACGCTCAGCTGCATCCACCTGCTCCTCTGATGGATTCTGCACCACCCTAGCCAGCTGCCCAACCGAGAAAGAGATGTCGGGCCTCGTGTGAACTGCTGCGTACAAGAGGCTGCCCACCAAGGACTGAAATTGCTGCTGCTCCTCGGCTTCAACCCCTTCATCCTCTGCAGCCTTCACAAGCTTGAATTCTGCTGGCAGGGGATTTGCAACCTTGCGCTCATTACCAATCCCATACTTCTCCCCCAGCTCCTTGATAAACTTCTCCTGGTGCAGCTTCAACCACCTGTGATCAGGATCCCTCTCCACGTGCATCCCGAGGTAGTACTTTACCTCCCCAAGGTTCTTGCACTTGAAGTTTTCCATCAGTTGCTGCTGCACTTTCTGGATCTCCTTCATGCTGCTGCTGAAAAGAAGAATGTCGTCCACGTAGACCAGAAACAGCACCAGCTTCTCCCCCTCGCCCTTGAGAAAGAGGCTCTCATCACAGCTGCTGGTCCTGAATCCCATCTCCTCTAAAACAGCTGCCAACTTCTGGTACCAGCAGCGTGGCGCCTGCTTCAAGCCGTAGATGGACTTGTTGAGCTTGCACACCCTGCCCGTACCATCCTCATACCCAGGCGGCTGCGTCATGTACACATCCTCCTCTAAAATCCCATTCAGGAATGCCGTTGAAATATCCATCTGAATGATGAATTTCCCACTAACAGCTGCATCTGCCAACAAGACACGGAGGGTAGGGGGTTTGGCAGTGGGAGCAAAGATCTCGTTGAAGTCCTGCTTCTCCTTCTGCATAAACCCCTTCGCCACAAGCCTACTCTTATAGATGGTGATTTGCCCCTTGTCATCGGTCTTGATCCTCAGCACCCACTTGCATTGTATCGCTTTCTTCCCATCAGGCAGCACCACCAGATCCCATGTCCCATTTTCTAGCAGGCTCTGGTACTCAGCATCCCTAGAAGCCAGCCACTTGTCCCTATCTGGTCCAGCTAATGCCTCCTCCATGCTAGCTGGTTCCTCTGGTGCAGGGGCAAGAAAACAGTACGCAGGCTCGTCCTCCTCATCCGGGTCATAGCCATGAGGTAGAATCAGCATTGCCTCCTCGGTCCCAAGCTGCTGCTCCGCTACACCTGATCCTGCAGTCAGCTTCTTAGTAGCCATACGGGTACGTCCTGGCCTGGAGACGGGTGTCTCCCATCCCCTCATAACGATACCCTTCGGCTTCTTAGTTTTCCCCTGCTGCTGCTCTCCTCCCTTGGATCCAGCAGCTTCACTAGTGCTGCCGCCACTTTCCACACCATTTTCTCCACCAGCAGATGCCTCCTGTACCTTCTCTCCATCACCATTTCCCGCAGCTGCCTTCTCTCCCTCCTCCCACACACTAGGAGTCAGGTCCAGCTGCATGGTGATCTGCTCCATTTGCTGGGACACCCTTGCCTCCGGCTGTTTCTCCCAGCTCCCATACATCATGCCCTCAATGAATTTCACATCCCTGCTGTCAAACAACACACCCTTGGATGGTTCCCACAGCAGCCATCCCTTGCTCTCAGCAGCCAGCCCCAAATGCACACACCAGATTGCACTCGCCCCCAACTTACTGCGGTAGGTCTTGGGGACGTGGGCGACTGCCATGCAACCGAACACCCTCAGCATGTCCACCGGCGGCTTCCTCCCAAGCCACCTCTCCAAAGGCACCCACGAGTCATCCCCAACCTTAGTGAGCACCCTGTTCCTAGCGACGGTGGCGTGCCGGACAGCATGGGGCCACATCGAGTTGCTCAGCCCAGATTCTATGAGCAGCGCCCTAGCTGTCTCCAGAATTGTCCGGTTCGCCCGTTCCGCTACGTCGTTCGACTGTGGGGTGTAAGCCGTGGTCAGCTCCCTCTGGATGCCCTGCTTCTTGAGCCAGGCCGTCATTTCAGCTCCAAGGAACTCACCACCCCGGTCTGTCCTAATCCGCTTCACTACACACTCCGCCTGCTTCTCCACGAACGGCAGCCAATCGTCCCGAATTGTGGAGGCGGCGTGATCTTTCTGTTTCAGCGGATACGCCCACATCAGCCTACTCCAGTCATCCACTATGGTTAGGAAATACCGCTCCCCCTTGTGCCCTTGCACCGGCAGCGGCCCCACCAAGTCCATGTGGACCAGCTCCAAAGGCTTCTTGCTCCTGCCAGCCACACTATGGAAAGGGAAACGGGTGAACTTTGAAAGCAAACAGATTTCACAGTTGTCATCGGGTGGCTGTCCGTTCAGCTTCAAACCCTTGACGGCTCCATCCTTCTCCAGCTGCTTCAATAAGGGCATTGCCACATGCCCCAAGCGTCAGTGTGCCGTTGCCCAATCCGTCTCCCCAGATCTGGCCGACACTTTCACGCCAACCCCTCCAACGGCGTTGCACCCCCCTTGAGATGCAGACCCCTCTCTAGCCTGCCCCCCACCGTGCCACGCCAACGCCGGCAGCTGCCACATGGATCTGTACACGTCCTTGCTCTCGTGCAGATCCCAAAGCACCCGATTGCCCAGCTGCCCCTTGTATGTGCGAGCCCCATCCGTGCTAGTGCTCACCCCAGCCTTGGCAAGCTTACGGAGGGAGATGAGGTTGGCCTTGAGGTCGGGGACGAGGAGAACGTCGTGCAGCACCACCGGCTTGCCATCCGCTCCCTTAAACGCAGCTCGTCCCGCACCAGCCACCTTCAGCGAGTGTCCAGAGGCGGAGCACACTTCGTTAATCGGTGCAGCGCGTACGTCGTCCAGCAGGTCTTTGCGCGGCGTCATCGTCCAAGCAGCGCCCGTGTCCAACACCCAATAGTCCAGGGGGTGCAGCTCTGCTCCAACCTTGGCAGAGGCGTCTCCTTGCTCCCCCTGCTCTCCAATATGGAAGAACTGGCCCGCGGTGCGCTCCTTCTTCTTCTCCGCACCAGCGTTGCTCTTCGGGTTGTTGTCGGACGAATCAGCGACCATGTTGGCGCCGTTTTTCTGGTTCCTTCGCGCGCCGCCATCCTGTTGACGATTCTGGGGGGTCCATCCATCGGGTTTCTTATAGCACAAAAACCAGGGGTGCCCTTCCTTCTCACAATACCAGCAACTCCCTTTCATTTTGCCACCAGCACCCGATTTGCCCCCACGTCCAGATTTCGCACCGCGACCCCAACCGATACCTCCTTGTTGGTCGTTGGAGTCGTCGTCTTTCTTTGCACCGCGCCCAGCACCACCGAAGCCACGTCCTCTGCCACGTCGGTTCCCTTGCATCCCGTAGCCACTGCTGCCGTCGTCTCCACCCCTCAGTTGGCGGCGACGGAAGTCCTCCTCCAGAATCTTCGTCCGCACCCACTCGAGTGTCCACGAGCTCTGGTTCTGCGGCAGGCTCAATCCGCTCGTGAATTGAAGCCACGATTCCGGCAGCAGCGAGAGCATCTTCAGGCACTTGGTCTGCTCCGGGTAGGTGATTCCCGCGGTCGCCAACTTCGCGTAGAGGTCGCGCATCTTGTCCAGAACAGGTTGCACCGGCTCTCCCTCGCTCAGGCGCAACGCGGACAGCTCCCTCTCCAGCATCAACGTTGCGACAACGGAGGTCGGGGCATGCAGCTCCTTCAACACGGTCCACGCCTTCGGACCGCATTCAACCTCCGGCAGCAGGTGCATGACGTGGTGACGCTGGTTCAGCTCCAAACTCTGCGACATCAAATAGTAGCCAGCCGAGGAGCGCTCGTCCCAATCTTCCTGCAGCGTGGGGTCACTCGGTCTAGGCTCCTCCCCAATCATTAGTTTCAGCAAACCGATCTGACGGAAATATAATTGCATTTTCCAGGCCCAATCATCATAGCCCTCACCATTGAACTTCTCGACGGTGAAGTTTTTCAGCACCTCCTTGATCAGCGAGCCCTGGCTTGTTCGCGCTCCCCTTGGCGCTGAAACACCAGAATCTTGGCTGCCGCTACGATCTTGGGCTGAAGATTCACCAGCTCCCGCCGAGGTGTTGCCCGCCATAGCTAACTATAACGAGGATCACTATAACACAGCTCTGATACCAGCTTGTTGGTGTAAGGGCCTAATAAACTCAAGCTATTAGGACTTAATCAAACTTAAAACCTCTCCTCGGGGTCACCTCCAAGGGTCCCTGGATGCCTGGTACAAGACCAGCCCCTATCCTCGGGTCCGAGTTTGTAGAGAGAGGGATCAAGAAGGATTTAGTCAAAACAGCAAGAGTACCTTGAACGTCGCGCAGCGTGCCGTGCAGACCGTCGATCGGATTAAGCTGAGAATTCGCTATATCGAAGCTCGCTCCAAGAGCTTTAAAATGAGCCAAGTTGCCTCACGAAAAGTTCTGCCATTACTAAGTTATGGCTCGGACAGCGTTTGCCTAGCGTTGGAGTACTAGCATACTAGCGTTGACTCGGGTAGCATTCCGCCGTCGAATAGCGCAGAAACGAAATTCCAGCGAGGAAGGAATTCGCTTGAATCAATTTGACTATATCCAGGTACAAACAGAGAAGGAATAAATAGTTCTAGCTAGTAAGGACCTTGGAATCAACCTGGGAACAACCAGGGATGATCCCAAATAATTCCAAGCAACAGAACCAACCTGGCTGGACAAAATAGCAGGTGGTAGGTTGGTAAACAACCTCTGGTTCTGTTTTTCCAACCTGGGAAAACAACAACCAGGTTCAGGTTCTAAAAACAGAACCTGTTTTATCTTTGCCCAACCAGCCAAATGCTGGTTCCGCTGGTTTCCCCTGGCCCTGTAGCATGCAGATACAGACAAACAATATCCAACCTTCACCCAAATTGTACCCCTATAGTGCCTGCCCTGCTACACTATAGTCAACCAAACAAAACAGTACAATTTCGAGTTGGATAGAACTGGATCTGCGTAATGAATTTAACCGAACCGCAAAGCTTCCATCTTGGGTTCCTTTGCGAGCTCGTCCTTTCTGCTTGCACTGTTCATAGCGCGTACAATGTTGTGCCGAAGCGCTTATCGCGCGAGTACCTGCAAATGCATCAAGCGAAAATTGCGAAAGCAAACAAACACACGAACATTCCATTCACACCCAAATGCATTCGCACATACATACTCGTACAAACAGACGGCAGGATGTCGTGCAATGTAAATTTGCACCCAACAAATTACTACTTAACGATGTCAGTCGTCTGCCGGACCATTCTAGAGACAGCTAGGGCGCTGCTCATAGAATCTGGGCTTGGCAACTCCATGTGGCCCCACGCTGTTCGGCACGCTACCGTCGCTAGGAACAGGGTGCTCACCAAGGTTGGGGATGACTCGTGGGTGCCGTTGGAGAGGTGGCTTGGGAGGAAGCCGCCAGTGGACATGCTGAGGGTGTTTGGCTGCATGGCAGTCGCCCACGTCCCCAAGACCTACCGCAGTAAGTTGGGAGCAAGTGCAATCTGGTGTGTGCATTTGGGGCTGGCTGCTGAAAGCAAGGGATGGCTGTTGTGGGAACCATCCAAGGGTGTGTTTTTGGCCGCAGGGATGTGAAATTCATTGAAGGCATGATGTATGGGAGCTGGGAGAAACAGCCGGAGGCAAGGGTGTCCCAGCAGATGGAGCAGATCACCATGCAGTTGGACCTGACTCCTAGTGTGTGGGAGGAGGGAGAGGAGGCAGCTGCGGGGGGTGGTGATGGAGAGAAGGTACAGGAGGCACCTGCTGATGGAGGAGAGGTTAGTGATAGCACTGGTGAAGCTGCTGGATCTGAAAGAGGAGAGCAGCAGCAGAGCAAAGGTAAGGTGCCTAAGCTACCGCAAAGGAGGAAGCCGAAGGGTGTCGTTATGAAGGGGTGGGAAACACCCGTCTCTAGGCCAGGGCGCACCCGCATGGCAACAATGAAGCTGACTGCAGGATCTGACGTAGCAGAGAAGCAGCTTGGGAATGAGGAGGCAATGCTGATTTTACCTCATGGCAATGACCCGGATGAGGAGGATGAGCCTGCGTACTGTTTTCTTGCCCCTGCACCAGAGGAACCAGCTAGCATGGAGGAGGCATTAGCTGGACCAGATAGGGACAAGTGGCTGGCTTCTAGGGATGCTGAGTACCAGAGCCTGCTGGAGAATGGGACTTGGGAACTAGTGGTGCTGCCTGAGGGAAAGAAAGCGGTACAATGCAAGTGGGTGCTAAGGATCAAGACTGACGACAAGGGGCAGGTCACCATCTACAAGAGTAGGTTGGTGGCTAAGGGGTTTATGCAGAAGGAGAAGCGGGACTTCAATGAGATCTTTGCTCCCACTGCCAAACCCCCTACCCTTCGTGTCTTGTTGGCAGATGCAGCCGTTAGTGGGAAATTCATTATCCAGATGGATATATCAACGGCATTCCTCAACGGAATTTTAGAGGAGGAGGTGTTCATGACGCAGCCGCCTGGGTATGAGGATGGTACGGGCAGGGTGTGCAAGCTGAAAAGGTCCATCTACGGCTTAAAGCAGGCGCCACGCTGCTGGTACCAGAAGTTGGCAGCTATTTTAGAGGAGATGGGATTCAGGACCAGCAGCTGTGATGAGAGTCTCTTTCTCAAGGGGGAGGGGGAGAAGCTGGTGCTGTTTCTGGTCTACATGGATGTCATTCTTCTCTTCAGCAGCAGCATGAAAGAGATCCAGAAAGTGCAGCAGCAGCTGATGGAGAACTTCAAGTGCAAGAATCTTGGGGATGCACGTGGAGAGGGACCCAGACCACAGGTGGTTAAAGCTGCACCAGGAGAAGTTCATCAAGGAGCTGGGGAGAAGTATGGGGGAGAATGAGAATGAGCGCAAGGTTGCAACTCCCCTGCCAGCAGAATTCAAGCTTGTGAAGGCTGCAGAGGATGAAGGGGTTGAAGCTGAGGAGCAGCAGCAATTTCAGTCCTTGGTGGGCAGCCTCTTGTATGCAGCAGTTCACACGAGGCCCGACATTTCTTTCTCGGTTGGGCAGCTGGCTAGGGTGGTGCAGAATCCATCTGAGGAGCAGGTGGATGCAGCTGACCGTGTTGGTGAAGTATCTGAACTCTCACCCAAGCATTGGAGTTCAATACTCCGCATCTGCACAGGTGAAGCAGAAAGGGGTTGAGGTGCTGAAAGAGAAAGGGGAGAGGCTTGGAGAAGGCAAGCTCTTTCTCACTTGCTTTACCGATGCTACTTGGGCTTCTGAGAAGGAGGATTTCTCATCTGTGGGAGGATACATCTGCGTAGTTGGGGGTGGACCTGTTAGTTGGAGGTCCAAGAAGCAGACGGAGACGGCACTCTCTTCCGTGGAATCAGAGTACATGGCAATGTTCCATGGGGTGAAGGAGGTGATTTGGCTGAGGAGGCTGTTAGAGGAGATTGGCCTA